>JANBOJ010000306.1:0-18298 GCA_027574685.1 Coemansia erecta
CGACTGAGGATGGTAATGGAGCACCTGCAGTGGCAGGGCTGGACTCGTTCAGTTTGTTGATGGATTAGTCGCTTTGTTAATCTATTGACTCCGGTTTTGAGACGTTGGCTAGTTCGAGTTGCTCTTTGAGCTGACAAGGATTAGCCTTCCGGCTAGCCGTGATGTTATCCGAAGCAGCTGTTTGTGATTTTATCCGAACTAGTTGTTCGTGATGCTATCCAATCGTTTGGCTCGTCTAAGTGAATGTGGAAGGATTTCGCTTAAGCGAAGTTGCTACTGACCTCACTGATCCAGTTGCGTATCCTAGATTGTTGAATGATCGCGTGTCTAATATTGGCGGGGTTGCTGAATTGAATCGGCAATTATCTACTCGCTTTTATTAGACCGCGGTCTAGTAAAGTCTTTCGACTATACGCCTCAATTGCTTTTCAAGAATAGCACTCAGGTAACGGGTACCTCTGCACCGGCAAGGTTGCTGAGAATTTATTTTCCAGCATGTTCACGCCCCGAGACCAGTCCAGAATATTGACTGATCTTATTTCGGCAAGACTTCTGGACTCTCCCTGCTCAGGCTATTCTTCTATGGCACCGCAAACGAAAGACAAGTGGGTGGATTGAAAACTAGGACATGCACGCAACTTTGACAAAGCGAAGCTATTGATAGTTACGCGTTGCAGGTGAATGATCAACCAATTGAATGTTTGTGTGCTTACTGTATGCGCCGAGCACGATGTATGCTGTTTACAAAAGCAAATATTTTACTAACGCGTATTTGTTGTTTGCCGCATCACGGTTCCGCCGTTTTCAAGTTTCTGGTTAGCGGTATTCTGTAGGAATACTGTAAATATATTATTCAACCAAATTGGAGCTCTAACCGCAGCCGATCTTATCAAATACAGTTAATATGACACTCAACAAGCTGCCGGTGGTCAGGATGGCGATATGGCACAAGTCAACTGGTGATCAGATCAGGCTGATCGCGTGAGCTTTTCAAGTAGCGACGGGGCGACGACGCGCGTAGCGAGTTTCCGTTTTTCGACATTTCCTACTGTGTCAACCAGAATTCACTAATAATAATAACTCGAGGGGGTTCTCTTTCCTTGCAAATGGGCAGCGACAATGGCAACTGGTGTCTGATTGAGAGCGACCCGGGGGTGTTCACCGAGCTAATCCAGAACATGGGCGTCAGCGACGTGCAGGTGGAGGAGCTGTACAGCCTGGACAGCGCGTCGCTGCGCGAGCTCGAGCCGGTGTACGGGCTGATATTCCTGTTCAAGTGGCAGGCGGCGGGCAGTCCCGGGGGCGCGGAAGCCCAGGCGGGGCAGGGGGCAGCGGATGAGCAGAGTAATACGGAGAACGTGTACTTTGCGCAGCAGGTGGTGACGAACGCCTGCGCGACGCAGGCAATCCTATCCGTGCTGCTGAACCGGCCGGAGATCGACCTGGGTCCGATGCTGCAGGGCTTCCTCGACTTCTCCTCCGAGCTACCCGCCGACATGCGCGGACTGGCGCTCAGCAACTCTGACGAGATCCGCGCAGTGCACAACTCGTTCGTGCGGCCCGAGGCGTTCCTCGGCGAGCAGGAGAGCCGAGAGGCCACGGAGTCCGACGACCTGTTCCACTTCGTCAGCTACGTGCCCAAGGATGGGCGTCTGTACGAGCTGGACGGTCTGAAGCCGGGACCGGTGGACCATGGCGAGTGCGCGGACTGGATGGCGCGCGCCGGGGAGGTTATCCAAGGGCGCATGGCCGGGTTCGGCGACGAGATCAGGTTCAACCTGATGGCCGTCATCGGCGACCGCCGCACGGCGCTCGGCCGCAGGGTCTCCTCAATTGACGCCAGCATCGCCCGCCTGCTCGTCCAGCTCGAGCGCCTCAGGCTCGACGCCGCCGGCGAGAAGCGCGAAAAGCTGCAGTCACAGATCGGCCGCCTCAACGTCGAGCGCGCCGACCTCGAACACCTGGTCGAGGTCGAGAATAACAAGTTCGCCAGGTACAAGAGGGACAACGCCCTGCGCAAACACAACTTTATCCCCATGGTCTACCAGATGCTCCGCGCCATGGCCCGCAAGGGCGTACTGGACAAGGCCGTTGAAGGCGCAAAGCACAGGTAGTTTATTGCTTCTTTTTCCTTTATTTAATTATTTAAAAAGCTTATTTGGTTGCAGTTTTCGCGTTCTTGGCCCGCTTGCGTGATGCCTGGCCCGCAGCGGGCGGCCCAGCAGCAGGGCCAATGTCCGGAGCGACCGCCGGAGCATCCTGCGCGACGGCGTGCATATCGCGGGCGCGGCGCACAGCCCTGCCAGCCGTAGCCGAGAACCCGTCCCACGGCACAGCGCGCGGTGCGTCCTCCGCACCACCCTGCTCCTCCGCCGACGCATGTGCCAGGCGCCTCAAGTACCTAGCGATATCGCCGCCGTCCTGCACCAGATTAGAATCGCGGAATCTACGTTCATACGCCGTCTTCTGCTCCTTCCACCGGGGGTCGACCAGCTCGACACGCAGGTGCTCGTCGAACTGTGAGGCGGGCACGTCTTGCCCGCACAGCTGGCAGCGCAGGTGCACTGTGGCCGCGGCTTGTCCGCGCCGCAGCGTCGGCACGTAGTCGTGTCGGATGCGCATGCCTGGCGGAGCGGGGGCCGCGGGTTGTGCTGGCTCGGAAGGCGCTGCAGGAATGGCAGGCACGGCGGGCGTTGGCGGTTCGGCCGCAGGCTGCGCGGCGGGCTCGGCGGCGGCGGCAGCAGCAGCAGCAGACAGCGTCAGCGTCTGCACGTCGCGCAGCAGCAGCGGCGGTGGCAGCGCAGCGTGCTCGTCCTCGAGCACAAACTCCACAGCCCCGACGACCTGAAAGTCCTGCCAGTCAATCGCCGCCACCTCCTCCCTCTCCCTTCTCCTCTCCTCCTCCAGCCTCTCCTCCTCCTCCCTCCGCCTCTCCGCCCTCCGCATCCTCCTCCCAGCGCGCTCCAGCACCCCGCTCTTGCCTTCCAAACCAGCGGCAGCCGCCTGCTCAAGCGCGCGTACCAGATCGGGCGGCGGGAACATCACGGCCGAGTACTGCGCAACCATGGCCTGGAAATACCCGTAGAGCGAGTGCGCCGGCTGCGCAAAGGCGAAGTGGCCTGCGGGGTGCTGGCGCATGAGCTGGTGCAGGAAGCTGCGCCCGTTGCGCGCTACGAACTGCGCCGTCAGACGCAGCACGTCCAGGTCGTGCGCCGACACGAGCGGCAGGCTGCCAGAGAACTGCTCGGTCGCAGGCGTGTAATCCTCCTCTTCCTCCTCCTCGTTAATTTGATCCTCCCGGGCGTCCACGTCCACGTCCATTGGCTCATCTTCCCCGGCCTTGCCCTCCTCTTCTCCGGCATGCTGTTGCTGCTGCTGGCTGACGCGGTGCGCGTAGTAGGCGTGGTAGGGGTCGGTCGGCTGCATGAAGGCAAAGCGCGCGTTGCCTTGGTACCTGTCCTGCAGCAGCTTCTCGAACTCCGCCCCGCTCTTCGCCACGTGCGCCGCCGTCTTGTCGATGATCGTGCGGATGTCCTGCGGCGGGTATATCATCGCCGGCTTGGCCGCTGCGCCCGTATGCATGTCTGCGTCGCCCATGGCTACTTTTATTTTTCTGTCAAATGGGTCTCGTTGTCCCGGATATAATACAAAATAGACGCTGCTCCCAAAGATCATCCCAAACACGCTTAACAAAACGCACTCCAGCCACACCGCAGACGCCATGCACGACGTAATGATGGGTTGCCAGGCACGTGACAAGAAGCACTGATATGATATATATAAAAAACCCCATGTATTGAAGCTAGCAGCACCCGCCCAGCCCGGCAAACCGCGACGACGCCTGGTCGACCCTGACAGCCCTTGCGCCATGAGCCCCTCCCGCCGCCGCCGCAGCGGTATCCTGGGGCCGCAGGCTCTGGACGCCCGAGTCGGGCGACTCAGGCTTGACCACGCCCTCCCTGACCATCGCGATGATCCTGGCCGCCAGCTCGAGAAACATGCTCTCGACATGCTCGCCGGTCTTGGCACTCGTCTCGACAAACACCATATCGTTGGCCTTGGCGTACTCCTCAGCCTCCTGGCGGCTCACCGCGCGCTGCGCCTGGCGGTCGGCCTTGTTGCCCACGAGCACAAAGACCGAGTGCGCCGGGGTGAGGGCGCGGGCGTCGGCCATCCATTTTTCTAAGCTTAGGAATGTGTCGCGGTTGGTGATATCGTAGACGAAGATCGTGCCGATCGAGCCGCGGTAGTAGCTGCGCGTTACCGAGCGGAACCGCTCTTGCCCTGCCGTGTCCCACGCCTGCAGCTTGACCTTCTCGCCCTCCACGTCCACCACGCGTGTGCCAAACTCGACCCCTATTGTATGGTTGGTCTTTTCGCTCTACATCCTCATTAATCTTACAGGTTAGCAAAAAAATACCATATTTTAACGCAACTCGTCTATCTGGAAGAGGGGGGAGGATACTTACAAACGCCTCTTCTGTGAACTGCCGGAGCAGCGAGCTCTTGCCGCACCCCATGTCGCCGATGATGATAAGCTTGGCCACATAGCTGTAGTTGTACACCGCCACCATGGCTGTCTAAATGCTATGTGTGTATGTGTATGTGTGTGTGCGTAGAAATGTAAACCTTGTTTGTGTGAATTCGTAGTCGAACAAAATGTGTAATTGCAGCGCTTCTGGCTCAAAAACAAAAAAAGAAGAGGGAGGAAAAAAGAGGCAGAGCGGAGAGGAAATGCGCCTCTCCTCTCCACACACACAACCACCGTGTTCCAGCTCACATGACGAAATAGAAATAAAAACAGGCAAGCTGCCTGCCGAAAGCCCGGAATCAAATTTTCTCTTACTTTCAAAACACTTTATCAAGATCTGACATTTCTCATTCATAACAAAAAAAAAAGACAAAATGCCCTTCAAGCCAATTCCCGGTGACCCGCGGCGCGCCGCCGACGTCGTGCCGTACACGCCGGCCAGCAGCCAGGCGGACGGCGGCATCTACTACGTCACAGCCTTCGGCAGCGCCATGGGTGCCCTGTTCTTCAAGACCAAGTGGGTCGGGTGGCTGGCCCTGTTCTCGTCGCTGCTTTGCGTCTTCAGCGACCGCGCGTCGGCGTCGCAGTCGGGCAGCAGCCGTCTGTCGACCATCACCCTGGCTCTGACCGCGCTGATGATGACCTACATGCCTGAGATCATCACCTTGTTCAGGGCGTTCAAGGGTGAGGATGCTGCTGTTTCTCAGTAGGCAGAGGGGAGGGGCTTGTGCGCTGTGATGTTGGGCGAGACTGGTGTTATTCAGTCCGGCTTGGTTTTCTTGGGCTTGGGCCAAGTGATCACGGCTCATGATCACAGTCTCGTCTCTCGTCTCACTCAACATCACACAAAGCAACCCAACCGAAAAAAATAAAATACCATTCGCCGCCAGCCATATCACTCCGCGCCCCCGCCGGCTTCTAAATGCCCTTTTTCGTTCCTCTTCCTTCACTACTTTTCTTCTACTCCTTCTTTTGCTTTTACTTTTTTTTTAATTTACACTACCACTATCTTTCAGTCTCCTGTCATTTTCAATACACACTGCAGTACATATTCCATATGGACACATACAACCAGCAGCAGCAGCAGCAGCAGCTTATCGATGCCACCCGCATAAAGCCCGATATTGCCCCGGTCCCGTCAGTGTCGCCCTCGGCCGCCGGCACCGTCACTGCGACCGACTCGCCTGCATCGACGCGCCCGCAGACTCCGTCGATATTCCAGCCCTACCCCCACCCATCCGAGCACCTGCGCTCGAGCGATGCCCAGATCCACCAGCAATCCCGCCAGACCCTCGACGCAAAGCCCTACCCGATCGACCTGAATGGACTCAGCTGGCCCAGTAAGTATCCGGTCGCCCGAGTGACAATGCCCCCCTCCCCAACTCATCCCCCCGTCTCCGCAGCTGCCAAGATCAACAAAGACTCGTAAAGAGCCGTGTGCAATTATTGCCTTATTCGCTTTGTCCATTTCCCTCCGTGCCGAACGGCCAATTCACCATGTATATTCCGTGTCGGCAGCAGCGCCCACACAATCCACCATGCTTTTTTCTTGTGTTGCTATTGCACATGGAAGGAAGTCACCATGCAACGCCGTGCTTTCTCACGCTCCCCTCCCCTCCTCTTTCATGGGTGCAGGGAAAATGGCAAGGCCGCGGGGGTCATGCGAGAGAAGAATGATTAATAGTGGATGTATGCATACGTTTAATTCGCCGCTCCCCTCTCGCTTTATTTTTTTACTACTAAGCCTCGCGTGTTTGATTGCAACATTTTTGTAGGCATTGGGACGGAAGAGCGTCGCACTGAGACTGCGGAGCAGAAGCAGGCGCGGCTTGCCAAAATGTCGGATGCCGTGAGAACCCTGCTCGAGTGCATTGGCGAGGACCCGGACCGCGAGGGCTTGCTCAAGACCCCCGAGCGCTACGCCAAGGCTCTTATGTTCTTCACCAAGGGCTACGAGGAGTCCATGAACGAGGTGATCAACGACGCCCTGTTTGACGAAGGTAGGTCGACATACACACATATCCAACTGAACCGAGCCGGATATCTGGCCAACATTACGTTATCATGCTGGTTTCCGGATATGCAGATTAATCTCTCCACCTTGACTTTTTCTCTTCCCTAAACATGTAGATCACGAAGAGATGGTCATCGTGCGCGACATCGATATATTCTCGCTGTGCGAGCACCATCTGGTTCCGTTCTGCGGCAAGGTATCGATCGGGTACATCCCCAACCGCCGCGTGCTGGGGCTAAGCAAGCTGGCGCGCATAGCCGAGATGTTCAGCCGCAGGCTGCAGGTCCAGGAGCGGCTTACGAAGCAGATTGCCATGGCGTTGCAGGAGATTCTGCAGCCGCAGGGCGTTGCCGTCGTCATGGAGGCCAGCCACCAGTGCATGGTCATGCGCGGCGTGCAGAAGCCCGGGAGCAAGACCATCACCAGCTTTATGCTCGGCCGCTTCCGCACCGATCCCAAGACGCGCGAAGAGTTCCTGTCGCTGACTAGATAATTACTTGATCTCAACTTTAGTGTGATTTGCCGATTAATCAAATTCTATTTTTAAACTCTCGATCGAACAGTCAGATTTTCTTCCGTTGCCGCACGACCCACTCTGGCAGCAGAACAGTGTTCCCACATGGACGTAATTGGCTCTGCTCTCGTAACGGAGTGGAATCGATCGACACGGCTTCAGTGAGAATTAGCCTCTATATTGATCCATAGACGATTACATGTGAGCCTGCAGCTTCCTATTTCGTCGATGACCTTAAAGCAATGAGGACTTGTCGCCGATCCTTAATACCCCGTTTTTTATTATTCTCTCTTTTGGCTGGTCTATCCGCGTGGCCAATGCTACGTATAGCAGCGCTTTTTTGGGGAGTGCTCGTTCCGCTTTTGGGTAGCTCACCGCCCCCGTGATTCATCCGACAAGATATCTATGTCGAGGTAGTACTGGGTAGATAATCCTCTATGTTTCTGTCGTCACTCAAAGCTATTTTCTATTAATTGAACTAAATGCTTTCCTCGTGAAGGTGCATTGGACAAGACGAGTCCGCCCGAAAATCTTCGAGTGAAAAAGAATGTAAATATTGTTGTGTTTGGTGACGGAACACATTGGACAGACTCGCCAGTTCCGCCTGCTCAGCGACGACATTCCTTACCAGTTATTTCTCTGTACAGTGGACTCGAGACGGAAATTCCCCCTGGTGCCCTCCGTCTCTGGGCCAAAACATATAGTGAATAATTGCGTTGGGTGCGGGAAACATCTGCTCAATTCGCTAGTAACCAGACCGACCCAAGTTCTTCCCGATTATCGTATAAAAGCCGTCTCCCGGCCCTGCTTCCCAAGTTCAGATTCACGCCAGACAACAACTCCTTCATCTTCCACCTTCACCAATTCTTGCCTCCCCTTTACTCTTGTATCTTTAATACTTTAATCCCAACCACAAACACTCAATAATGCAGGTTTTCAAGACTTTCGCCGCCGTCGCCGCCTTCGCCGCCACCGTTCTCGGTGCCATTGACTGGACCAGCCAGGAGACCCTTGACTGCACCAAGGAGAACTGGGCCCCCATCAAGGCTGCTGCCGACCAGATGCTGCCCATGGCCAGCGCTGTTCTGCCTGCCGAGAACGCCGCCGCTCTTAAGGAGCTCCTGAACGGCGCCTCGGTCATGCCCGACAGCCCCTCGGATGACTTCCTGCGCGCTCTGCCCAACGCCATCCCCGCGGCGCTCCTTGAGAGCCTCGTTGGCCCTCTGATCAGCGACTGCCTGGCCACCCACGTCGTCGACGCTCCTACTTCCACCGAGGCCCCCGCAGAGTCCTCGACTGATGCCCCTGCCGAGTCGACCACTGATGCCCCCGCCGAGTCCTCGACTGATGCTCCTGCTGAGTCCTCGACTGATGCCCCCGCAGAGACCTCCTCGGCCCCTGCCAAGTGCATTCCCCGCAACTAAGCAGGCTTTAGTTTTCCTGTAGTGTTTGTTTGGAATTGAAACTTTCTAAATGTTCTGTATTCTCTCGATTTGATGATTGAAAATTTAATTAGCAATTGCGTGTATGTGCGTTGCTCCATTTGTCATAGATACATTTTTTTGAAGAGCCACTCTTGACATTCGTCCTTTCTACATTTCCATCGCTCATCGCCGCCCCTTTTCAAATCTCGCAAAGACCAGAAAATTTTCATATCTGCTTAGCGATCGACGCCATGACGATGGCTTGCACGCTGCGCAGACCCGGCGGAGCCAACCTTACTTTTCTGGACCGAGCTCTACCAAAGGAACTCGAGATGGCATTTTGCAAAGAGATGCAGCTCTTGCATATTGTTCCTCCGCATTTTTCACCAATATGCAATACAGGTATTTTAGATGATCGGCCTGTTCATCAGGCTGAACAGGTGACAAAGCTTTTACATTTTCCGCTAGGAACCTGGCCTCTACATTCTGCTCGCTTGCAACTTTTGCCAACAACAATGTAGGCAAAGGTATGCACGCAATAATAATGTAGAGGATCATCAGTCTTTACAGTAAAATTTTAGCTGCGTTTCAAGGTGATATGCCTTCTAAGCTGCAACATTTACAACAGCGTCGATCTCTCGACTCACAGGAACAAACATACTGCTGCGACATTGCATATCACGTTGTACCTCAGACATTGCACACAATTATCATTAAAGACACATTAAACACCTACAAAATAATTTACATATCGCATCCGTGTTTACTGGTGATTACAAAGACCACAACCGGGTGTTGATGCATATTTTGGTACTACAAAGACATTAGGAACAGATGGGTAGCTGACAACGGTCTTTGGAGGTAATATTCTATACACTTATTTACGCCGTCTCTTCGAAAATCGTTCACACATCGACACGAAAATCAGTACGCCGTACCACCTGCTATTCCCCACCATTAGAAGCAACACCAGCAACAAATCTAAGCCAAATGACAATATGTATATAAACCATCCAAAAAAGACCATGGTCTACTCATTGCTTCTAACCATCAAACACCTATCCCTCCTCCCTTGTCTAACTAACACTCTCCCTCCGACAACTAATACCTTCTCCTTCTAAATAAAGCTTATCCGCTCGCCTAATATTCTATCTTCTCCCCCCTAAACATTAATAACCATGCAGCTCTTCAAAAAGGTCATTACCCTCGCCACCCTTGCCGTCGCTGTTGTTGCCGACATTGACTGGACCAGCGATGCCACCCTTGAGTGCACCAAGGAGAACTGGGCCGATATCAAGAACATTGCCGACCAGATCCTGCCATATGCCGCCCAGGTTCTCCCTGCCGAGAACGTTGCCGCGCTAAACGCCATCCTTCAGGGCGCCACTGTCATGCCTGACAACCCGACTGACGCCTTCCTGCGCTCTCTCCCTACTGCCATCCCGACTGATGTCCTTGATGAGCTCGCCGGTTCGTTCATCAGTGGCTGCCTTGCCACTTACGGCGCCGACTCTGGTTCCTCGACCGAGGCAGCGGCTTCTCCTACTGACGCTGGCAGCGACGCACAGACCACCGACGCCGCCACCGCCACCGACTCTGCTGGCCAGAGCTACACATCTACCGATGCCGCGGCCAATACCTACACCACTACTGAGGCAGCAACCACCGACTACTCCAGCAGCGATGTCCCAACATCGACTCCTCCCTCCAAGTGCGGTGGTGGCTACTAATTTTTCTTTTTAATAAAACCTTTTATTTAATTGTTGATACATCACTTACATATTAAAGTGTCGCTTTTTTGCATTAGAAACTTTCTACATTTTTATAATTAGTGGCGTGTAGTAATAGCAATTATTTTTAGTCACTCCAGCTCCTTGAAATTGATATACAAAACCAATCTGTCGTCGTAGGTGTATAGACTTTCGCAATATATTTTGTTTCGATTATCATCATAGATGTAATTGAATAGCCCCAGAAGCATCTCGTCATCCTTTAGGCAGTCTGTCGGTGCTTCGTCGCCCTTGGTCATGGTAAAATAATCCTTAAATGGATACAAAGTTATAAAGACGTCTCTGCCATACCCAAACTTCTCTCTGACGTCGGCAATTGTATTCACTACTTCAAAACTCTCAATAAATCCAGAGCCGTACTTTGGTCGGTCTTCAATCCAGAACTGATATTCTTTACGAATGATAACTCGCATTGCCCGTTGGTCGCAACCTGGTCTAAGCAAAAAAGTATATGTGTTGTAATAGGTGGTAGAGCTTAGTGAACGGGGAGCAAGAAAAAAGTGGTTGCTCCTTTTATACATCCACCAGTTCTTTAGTTTATAATTGCAAAAGTTCGCGTCAACATCAACGTCTCTCATGTGACTGTTAGCATTTGGGAAAGAAAAAAGCAGACTCATGAGCGCCTTTGCCATTTCCTTTACTTTGTAGAAAACTAACAAATCCGGGCATCTTGCCGCAAAAAGTCGGCATGTTTGAAGTGCAAATGCCTAGATTGAGCATTGGGCAGCAAATAAGCCAAGCTAACGCTGAAATGGTTGAAAAGTCTCAATCAGATGCGATCGATTCAGCTATTGAAAAGTGACAAAATTTGCCAGCTTTGGCTGTATTATTTGACACACTGACCATTTATCGATATGTTTCTGGCCATCTTTTCTGTGCGGACAAGCAAGCACGCCATCGCCAAAATGTATGATTGCACAACTTTTTGGTTTTTAGGGAGAAATGACTGGGATGTGACCAATTTGCAAGGCGACCAGCAAGCAATTACTATACACGAGCAGTGACAGCAGCTTTTTCGATGTTGCAATTTTTCAGCTCCCAGTTCAGCTCATAAAATATATTGTTCCTGTACCATGGTCTCAGGCTGGCAGACGCATAGATATGGCTATCATTGCTGGTACCAATAACACTAACACGGTACACACTGAATTTGCAATTGTTGAGCTGCCTGTAGCGTGACTACCCCGCCCAACAATTTTTTATAAAGGCCAGCAGCGCGTCACATGCCATACGAGTTTATTGATGTCTACAAACGAAAAAGTTGACATTATACACATCGATACATTGAAATAGCACTCAAAGCACTGTAATGCAACATCTAGACCTTGACGTAGCCCAAAACAACCCTCTCGTTTCCTGCCATGTCTTTCCATACCTCTGTCGAGTTGAACCCGTGGTCATGAAGCGCCTGACACACAGGCTCAGTCTGGAGTTTGCCTCCGACTTCGACAACGAGACGCGGAATCGAGGTGCCTGCTATTTTCGAGACGCCATTGTCAGACACGCCGATGTCTCGAGCCAACTTTGCCAAATGTGCAATAAACGCTATCCCTGATGGATCGAGATCCTTGAGATTGACTGTTTTTGGGTCAGTACTATATGGCATCGGGACGAGTGCTCTGATATCTTCCCACTCCTTGACATCCGGGTCCAGTTGGCCATATTCGGACGGTGTCACGTATGGCGGGTTCGAAACAACAATATCCCAGCAAGGCTGGACTTCTAGTAGCTGAGAAGAAGCGTCTGGAGACTGGAGATCTAGCTTGTGGAACTGTACTTTGTTTTTTGCCAGCAAGCTATTCAGAGCCAGGTTCTCTTCTGCCAGCGCAATTGCCTCGTCAGCTATATCAATACCTGAAATAACTGCCGATTCGGGTTCCAGGCCACAAGCCATTCCAAGTGCGATACAACCCGTTCCTGTACACGCATCCAGAATATTCAACGGCCGCGGCTTGCCTCCGTCTGCACTCAGGCTCTCCATGTGAGTGTTTAGCATGCCGACCAGCCGCAACATCCACTCCTCAGTCTCCCATCGAGGAATAAGAACTGGCGGACGAAGGCTGATGTTGGCTTTACCAAACGGCTGGTTGCCAAGTATGTACTGAAGCGGCTTGTGCTTTTCGGTACGATCAGATACCGCCTGCCTAAGCCAGGCCCACTGCACCGTGCTAAACCTGATATTGTCCTGCTCCACCTCTGCGGCTGACCTAGCCGGCTGGTCCCTCCAGATCCTAGCCGCTCTATGGGCAGACTTCTCCAGCCGCGACACCTGACGCTGTCCAGAGTCATCGAGCGCCGCGTGGACATGGTCAACCATCCACCGCAGCTCGTTCTTGGCCTGCTGCTCGCCGAGCTTCTCTGATAGTTTGCGCAAAAGCGGGATAAGCGTGTTGTTTGACGGCGAGCGAGGCATGGCCTTTGAATTGTCTAGTAGAAAGGTTCTCAAATTCAAAGAGAATGCAGAATTTTTGCACAACGAAGAGAAGCAAAGGATTTTCTTGGCGCTGATGACGACACGTTTCGCGTTATCGGCTATGCGATCAGGCCATTTTTGTGAGTCGTGGTCAGCAGTATTGCGGCTCCTCTTTTCTCGTCTCTCGAATTCGAATTTACTCTGTTGTGTGCTTTTCAAAAAAGAATAAAATAAAAGACTAAATAGAAGCCACACAATGATAAAGGTACCTCCGCAGCCATACCTGCGGCTAAAGATACTTGTATTCCTTGTCGCGGTATCGGCAGTTGCGGTTATCGGGACCTACATGTTTGCTAGCTACACCGACACGATATCGCAGAACCACAATTATCTGACGCTTGGCTTCGATCATATCTACATACTCAGTCGGCGCGCTGACGAGGACCGACGGCGTGTAATGGCCAAGGAGATGCAGTTCCAGGGCATTGCATTTGGTTTTCATCCCTTGCTCTCTTCGTACGACATTGACCATCCTGAGGACTACACGCACTTTGTCGGCGAGGAAAACTGGCCCACTGTACCACAAAACCACACACTGTCATCCGAAGATCTGGCAGTCTTTCGGTCTCATATGAATGTGATTGACGATATACTCCGGCTCGAGTTCCGATCTGCGTTGGTGCTGAGCGATCGGGTAGATGTGGAGGTGGAAATTAAGCAGAAGATGCACAGTGTCATGGCCAAACTTCCAGAGACCTGGGAGGTTCTGTATCTCGGTCACTGCAGCGAGCCGGAAACACAGAGGCCATCTCGTGTACAGCACGAGTCCGTTTTTGTTGCATATAGACCCCGCTGCTCATATGCATACGCCTTGTCAAGACAGGGTGCAGTAAGGCTGAAGCGCATTCTGGACAACGTATGGCCAGATCCCAAATATGCATTTGACCAGCAAATGGTCGAGCTGATACATCCGCTGTATCTCGAGGCATATGTGATTGAGCCACCGCTAATCACAGAGGTGCAGCACAGTAGCAAAATCACCTCACAACCTCAGGCGCAACAGCTGCGAGCACTCAAGAAATCGACACTAAACAAGATGGGCGTGTTGCCTTGAGCTCAAGGATACTATGATCGAGTCAGCAACAAGGCTTGGCTAGAATAGATGGTAATGAGTGAATTTTTTCCTTTTTCTAAAACTGTTTGCGCATAAATTATCCTAAAGTTCAAAACATTAAACTAAAATCAATTGTCCAAGCAACATGCAAATATGTGGTCGTGATATTTGAAAGAGTCAACTTGTAAATTAGCGACTTTTCGATAAGCCAGGACACATCGCAGATATGGAAATATGCTCAACTAGGCAGAACCGCCCTTATCAACTATTATCATTGAAATGAGCGACTGATGGCCAAGCTGCTAATATTCCTCGAAAAAAGGTAAACCAGTTATGAGAAACTTTACAAGTCTCAGAAGTATTATTTGGCAGTGTCAAACGGTCAAAACACCACTTGCCTCGAAGCACTAATTATTTATTAGGATTCGGGCGCGCACAACCACCTTGGCGGCTATTCAGCCTTTGCATTGTGTTCTCTCTCTCTTACCTCCATCTGCAAAGTGCACAATATAATTAATCATCAAGTGCTATATATGAGGGAGTATTTGAGCCATTCGCTTCTTGCTTCTCATAGTATGTCATCTTACCAACATCCAGCCAACGGCAACAGTAGATATAGTGTTAGTCAACAATCTAAAATCTATAACCGGGTTTAACCTATAATAGCGAAGGCTAGCCGACACACAAGTTCTACACAATTCATAGAAATCAAAAGTATACTGTACATATTCCACACACCAATACAATATCATACGAACTAGCAGTCAACGGTTTATTAAGTTAAACTTGATACTAGTTCATCGAATATTACATAATTCCACTGGTTCTACACTTTTTACACCAACATTTGTCATTCAGAAACATCTGACACGCTATGAATAAGCCTGCGGACCAACTTCTCTCAGATAGTGTCACCTCATCTCATACTGTCTGCCGTTACAGCTAACTAGAATTTTGATTTTTTTTTAAATAAAAGTGCACAAAAACTGATATGGCACTAATCGTGCTCTGTTGACCGAGCAGAGCAATGTTGCAACCTATGGCGACAGATTTTGTGAGCCTGCACGTATTTAGTTAGGTAATACGGCGCTTCTTCCGGGGACCATCCTCATACCCATCCTCGTTGGGTGGAGGTGTCTCATCATTCACTCTAGCAGCCACTTGGTCTTCCTGAAGGTCCTGTACTCCAGTGGCCTCGTCATTGGCATTTACCCTCTCGTTTTCGCGAGAAGATTGCAAGATTGCCAATACTCTAGGGAATGCAACATTGTTTTGCCTATTGTTCGTCCACTCGTTGAGTTTTTGCTCTCTTGCCCTTCTGGCACTTGCCCTTTCAGCGTCGCTGCAAGATGCCTCTTCGCGGGCATGCTTCTTCCCGTTCACCAAAGCCGATCTGAGAATCAGTTCAGGACCCTGGGTGGTTCTGCTGGCTTGAGAACCGCTACCAAGCTGCGGAGCCACCTCACAGCCAAAATTGGCTGTAAGAGACGGCTCAACGCGCTGAGTGGTTCCACTAGCATGCAGACTTGCGCCAAGCTGCGGAGCCATCCCATAGCCAGAATTGGCTTGGAGGGACGGCTCAACGCACTGGACAAGTCCGCCAGAAATGTCACCCATATTGGGCTGTGCAGTAATCCCGCCGACGGGAGTGACCGGAAGGGACGGCCAAAGGTTCTGAGTGGTTCCGCCAACAAAACTGCTTGTGCTGGGCTGCGTAGATGCTTGGTCTCCAAAATTCGCTGGCAGAGGCGACACAGGGCTTAAGACACTTTCATCGACAAGGCCATTCATTCCAGACAGCAGAGCCATATTGTCATTGCAGTTGTTTTGAAGGAATGTTGCCACGTCCTGGTTAATCTTGGCAAGGTCTTCCGCGCTGAGTTGTGGAGACACTGCTGCGCTATCAGCATGGACCGGGAGAGAATATGCAAAGTTCGGAGCGTTTCCGCCAACAAGCCCGCTCATGCCAGGCTGTATGGGTGCCGCGCCATTAAAGTTTGCTGGGAAGGACGGCACAGGATTCACGACAGTTCCGCCAAGAGCGTCATTGATTCCAGTTTGCGAAGGCACCGCACTTACAAAATTGGCTGGAGGGAACGTGACGGGATTCAAAGCGGTTCCTCCAAAAGGATTGTTCACGTTGGACTGCAGAGTCGCTTCGCCGGTACCATGGGATTGGAGGAGATCGCTCAAGGTCTTGACCGCTTCCTCATCCATTCTCTTGCGTCTGCGCTCTTGTTTGTGGGCAGCCTCAAGTTCTACCTTGAGCTTTTGCACCTTTATGGTCTCTTGATCACCGTTCCACTTCTCATACTTGTACAAGGCCTCGTAGGTAGACTCGCTCAGGCGGATCTTTCTGAGTGTTATGTCCAGCTCAGAGACTCTGTTGTTTGCCTCGTCAACCCGCGCCTTATCCCTGGCGGCACGTGCCTCTCCCCGATTGCGTGCAACCGCAAGCTCGGTGTTGCGCTGACGAACCACATCAAGCTCGACCTCCAGCTCGACAATCTTGTTGTTTGCCTCGACTATGTGCGCCCTGTCAATGGCAGCGATTGCCATCTTCTGCTTGCATATGGTATTGAGCTTGGCCCTGTGGCTGTTAGCGGCAGCAAGCTCAGCATCCAACTCGGCGATCCTGGCGCTTGCCTTATCTGCGCGCCTCTTCTCGTGAGCAGTGCTTGCCTTCTCGTTGTCACAAGCTGTCTGCAAGGCAGCTGCAGTACTGGGGAAGGTAATTAGGGCAGAGTTCAGTTGTACCGTGCTGGCGCTCGCCCCATCGATGCATATGTCTTTGTTGCTGGTGCGCGACTTTTCCCGCCTGCACTTTGTATCGAGTTCAAACTCGCGCCTGTGAGCGGCAATAAGCACACCTTCTAGTTCCAAAACCATGGCACTTGCCTTGATAGCCTGAGCCTTGTCGATAGTAGCACAATCCTTCTCGTTCTCGCAAGCAGTCTTGAGGCCAGCCTCGGTGTCACCGGCGGCTTTGAGCTTTGTCTCAAGCTCGGATATCCGGATGCTCATCTCGCTAATGCGCGTCCTGTTGCTGTCTGCAAGCACCTTTTCTTTTAGGTAAGCTTCCTTGAGAGAAGCATTGCTGTTGACGAGGGCATCGAGTACTTTCTGGAGCCGGAAGATAGCAGCCGCATTCTCGCTTGCGCGCTTTTCTTCGCAATCGGCCCGCACTGTCTCCTGCTTGCAAATGGTCTTTAGGGAAGCCTCGCTATTGCGAGAGGTCGCGAGAGCTGTCCTGAGCCGCAGGATCTCAGCCGTCTCCTTGCCGACGCATGTTATTTCACTGACGGCGGACGTCTTCTCCCTCTCGCGTGTAGCTTCAAGGGAGGCCTCGGAAACATTCTCAGGAATGACTGGGCGTGCGCCAATATTGTCGCTTGTAATGGCGGACACAAGGCAAAGCACAAAACCCAAGATGACTATGTGCGCCCATGCGTATACCCAGTCAGGGTGCACGCTGGCGACAAAAACAAAAGAAACAAGAAAACAGAAAAAGAGATGAACAAACGTCATTTTCAGCTTATAGTAGGCTTACTAATTTTAAAAATTTGGTTGGGAAAGCAAGAAGGTCGCGGCGTCGCAAGAAAAAAGCCTGTCCTTGTTTACCACATCCACTTTAACACAAACACTCGCCCACATGCACATGCGGAGCGATGCCTTCTCAAACTCTCTACTAGCTGCACTCTTGCATCGATTGTTCCCTTTATTTACATATAAAGCTACAGTTATAAAAAAACACTTGGTGGTGCTTCTTGTGCCATATATACTACTAGCTGCAAGCTTTCTTTATTAAATCAAGTTGCGTTTAATGCAGGTCTTGCACTGCACCAATGCAAATCTCTATATTAGAAGCAGGGTTACAAATGTGTACAGGTTGTATGATCTACGCTCTGCGTCGACTTCCAGGCGGATACGCGACACATCTTTTCAAAGAAAAAAGAGAGGGGAAAACTGACGTTGCAGGTGCTGTTTTCTTGAATTGGCGGAGGGCGGATCGCAGAGAGGCTTGTTTTCGAGTGTTTTTTCTGCCCACCAGCTCTTCTGCTGCGGCGGCGCAAATTCTGTTGAAAGAATTTTTAACTGTGTGGTCAGCGGCGTAGTACGCTGCCGCCCTGCGATGTCTTAGTTTTTGCTGGATCCTGGAGGCGGAAAACAGACAACGTGTACTGACCTGCATTTGGAAAGGTGATGCAGCGCTCATGGATATATTCAACTGTCAGTGTGCTGCTTAAGAGCATCGAGGGACTTTGCCTGGTCTTGAAAAACGACTGATAATCCGCAGCAGACTCGACACTGCTTCTTACACGTTGTCTAAATTTAACTACTCTTTGCATAGCGATTTCCTCACTAAAGTGACAGACACACACACACACACACACACACACCCACACACACACACCCACACACACACACCCACACACACACACCCACACCCAGAACGATGTCTCACCCCAAATTCTCTTTACCAGCAGTGCTCCTGCCT
>JANBOJ010000307.1:0-18199 GCA_027574685.1 Coemansia erecta
GCTGAGCACAGCAGTGGCGGCTACTGCACTGGCGCGGCTATTGGCGGCCAGCCATCACCCGCGCTCTCGACCGCAAAGATGGACAAGGACGAGGCCGGCGCCACCGATGCCGGACATTCCACTCGTCTGAGCAGACACGGCCGGGAGCTGGACGACGAGGCGCCACGCGTAGGCTTCGATTGGCGCGCCCGGCTTGAGAGCATCAAGGCGGATCACGCTCAGCAGTATGCAATGCTTATGCAGCGGATCGGCAAGATGCCGGCAAACGACATGACCGAAGCCCGGCTTGAGAGCATCGAGGCGTTTATCAGCACCTCTGGCAGGCATGGCGAGGCTGCCAGAGCGGTCTATTCGCACTGACTTGCACCGGCTTGTATACTCCGAACGCGTGTACATTCATTCTTTTCTTTTTTCTACTCATTTCGTATCACTCTTTTCTTTCTCTTCTAGTCATTTCTTATCATTCTTTCCTTTTCATTCATTTCAACAATAGTTCATATCAATCCTTTAGTTGCAAGATTAACGATACTAAATACTGGCTCATCTCTCTTCCACCACCTGAACCGTTAACGGTGGTTTTCACCGATCCTTTGTCTGCACGCCTAACGCCGTGTCTAGTCGTTGCCTTACTTTAACGACGCCTCGCGTCTTTAGAGATCTGTTAATTGAGTACTAGGTCATATTGTTACTTTTTACGAATGGCTGACGCCGTCTCACATCGATTCTTTGTCTGAATGCCTAACGCCATATCTTGTCATAGTATTACTTGAACGACGCTACCACGTCTTACTAATATCAAACGGATGCCTCATCTTCCGCCAGATCAAGAGTTCCTAGCATCAACGGCCAAATAAACAGCGCCTCGATGCGCTGGCGCAGCCAGGCCATTGGCGGGTCGGCCATGGCAGGCGGGTGGGCGTCGTCGGGGATGCCGACCAGCGCAGCGTTGAAGGCGTCGGCGGCGGCAGGCACAGCGGCAATCAAGCGCTGCAGCGCGGTGGCGGTCAGCAGCGTCGGCAGTACGGGGCGCAGGTGGGCGTCGTCGGCACTGCCAGCCAGCGCGGCGGGCTTACGTTCAGCGCCGGCGTGCAGCAGGCCGGTCCAGTTGAGCGCACGGCCGCGGCGTAGTGGCGAGGGGCTGGGCGCAGCCAGCGCGGCGCTGGATGGGGCCGGCGAGCCTAGCGGCGGCGAGCCCAGCAACGACGGCGGCGGGCGGCTGGCGCGCGACGGCTCACTGCGCGCCGACAGCGGCTCGGCTCGCAGGCCGGCACTCAGGGGCGGCACGGCGGCCAGCAGCGGCACAAAGTTGGTGGACGTGGCGCGCTTCCACTGGCGCTTGCGCGCGCTCTCGATGCCCGACGTGGTCTTGCGCTTGCGGCCGCCGCCCTGCGTGCTGGCGAAGCCCAGGTGGGCCTCGTTGCGCTCGGCCTCCCACTCGGGGAAGCTGGCCACGGTGCCCTCTTCGGGCGCGTCGCCGTCGCCGTCGGGCACGTGATCGAGCTCGGGCGGATCGGGCGCAGCGCCGCGCTTGTGCAGGCTGCGCCAGTGGCGCCAGCACTGGTTGTCGGTGCGGCCGCCCAGCATGTCGGCCACGTACGACCACTTGCCGATGCCGACGCGCGCCACCAGCGCCACCAGGCGCGCGTCCTCGTCGGGCGTCCACTGCGTGTTGTTGACGTCGGGCGTCAGCACGTTCATGTAGCGCTCGCGGCACTTGACGTCGGTGCGGCCCGGCACGTGCTTGGCAATCTTGGTCCACTGGCCGACGCCGTACAGGCGCACGGCGGCCAGCAGCGCCACGTCCTCGTCGCGGTCCCAGCGGCCCGAGCGGATGGCCGGGTTGATGGACTTGCACCAGCGGTGCAGCACCTGCTGGCCGGTGCGGTTGTCGAGGCAGGCGGCCACGGCCTGCCAGTCGCCCTCGCCGTAGGCCATGACGGCCTCGGTCAGCACGCGGTCCTCCTCGGCGGTCCACTTGGACCGCGACATGTCGGCGTTGAGCTTGCGCTGGAAGACCTGGAAGCACTGGGCGGCGGTGCGCTGCGTGCCCAGCGCCTTGGCGATGGCCACCCAGTCGCGGCCGCCGTGCTCGGCCGCCACGCCGGCCAGCGCGCGCTCCTCGCGCTTGGACCACGGCGCGCGGTTGATTATGGGGTGGTCCTGCGTGGCCCACTGGATGGCGCACTCGACGGGCTTGTGCTGCGGCACGAACTGGCGCGCAATGTGCTTCCAGTCGAGCCCGGCCAGGTTCATCTCCAGGTCGCCGTCGGCCAGCGCGTCGACATCCCACACGCTGCGCGGGTCCTGCGTCTGCGCGTACGCGCGCTGCGCCATGATGCGACGGTTGCTTGCGCGCACGCCGCGCACCAGCGCCTCGCGCTCGGCATCGGTCCACCGCCGGGCGCGGTAGACGATGGGCGGGTGCTTCTTCTTGCGCACCGTGTCGCGGTTGTCGGCCGGACGCGTGCCGTTGGCGTCGACAAAGGCCGTAGCGGCGATGCGCGGCTCACCAGTCACCGGATCGATGCCGCCGCGGTCGTCACTGCGTGCACCGTTGCCGCTGCCGCCGCCGCCGCCGCCTCCGCCTCCGCCACGCCGCGCGCCGCGACGCGTGCTGGCGCGTGCCTGCATGGTCAGCAGCGCGCCGATGCCCGCCTGCAGCTCGCCGTTGCGCTGCTGCGCCGCGTCCAGCGCCGCCAGCTGGGCCCGCAGCGCACGCTGGCAGCGCAGGTTGCTGGCCAGCGTCTCGCACGCCAGCGCGTACGCAGCGTCGTCGCCCAGCGTGCCCGCCTCGTCCTGCGCCCCACCGTGCGCCGCTGCGGCCGTCAGCCCGTGGTCAATTAGCACGCGGAAGCTGCTTGCCATGCGCGACAGCAGCGCCTGGTGCGCGCCGGCGTCTGCGTCGGCGCTGGTGTCGGCATCGGCTTCAGCATCAACGCCGGCAGTTACAGCGTGGCTCGGCTCGGCCTCGCTCTCGTCCTCACCCTGGTCTTCGCTGCTCTCGTCTTCGCTGTCCTCTTCTCCACTGTCCTCTGACCCCGACTCGGCCAGCAGCCCCTGCGCGTGGATGCCTGCTGCCACCAGCGCCTGCAGCGTGCGCTTGGTCGCCTCGACGTCTGCTGCCGGGCTGCCGCTGCCGCCGTCTCTGACGCTGGCCCTATCGTCTGCATGCTTCTGCGTGCTCGCTGCCATCTCTGTCTTCTGAATACTATTGCCTTGCAGCCCTTGATTCGAAGGCAGATGCGCAATTTGTACGTGTTGGTGCTTGAATTAATAAATAAGATATTTATACTGTGCCCGCGCGGAACGAAATGGGTTCATTCTTTTTCATCATCAATTTCGCGTTGATACCCTGATCTCCTGATCACAGAATCTCCGCATCACGTGTAGTAATCAGACACGTTATACTCGAACCGGTGCACGCGGACCCACGGCATCTCCTTTTCCATGTACTGCTTGATCAGCCGCGTCTCGACCTCCGACGCCCCCGCCACCCCGGCCACGTACGGGATGTACACGCGTGGCGGCCGCCGGCTGTGTGCAAACAGATCCATCACCTGGCCCAGCGTCGCTGTGGCCGACGACCAGTCGCTCCACACCCACAGCGCGTTGAGCTCGGCCACGCCGCCGGCTGCCACTGCTGCCCCTGCTGCTGATGCTGCTGCAGCTGACACCGATGCAATGCCAGTGTGTCTAGCCTCGCTGCTGCCACCGCCACCGCCAGCTCCCTTGACGCGTGCCAGCAGCTGTCGCCGCCGCGACGCCGACGCCGGACGTGCAGTCGGCGTGGTTGCTGCTGCTGCTGCCAGCCGCACCTCCAGTGTGGCCAGCCGCGGAAACGCACCGACAATGCCGCCGATGCCCTGCGCTGTAAGCGGGATAAACGGCAGGCTCAGGTACCGCAGGTGCCGCGGGTACTGCACGCCGGCGGTCTCGACGGCACGCAGCAGCGATGCGGCCAGCGATGCGTCGATATCCTGCGTGCGCGTCAGCGGGTCGACGTACAGCGGGTAGTTCAGGTCCAGCACGCGCAGATGCGGAAAGCGCGTCAGCAGGTAGTGCAGGCTCTTGGGCGTGAAGCGCATGGCTGGCATGGTCGGCAGCGGCAGCAGCGTGTGGTGGATGTCGAACGAGTTCTTCTGCATCAGCTCGTCGTGTGTGGCGGCGTTGAACACGATCAGCTCGCCAATCTGCGGGCAGCTGCTGGCCAGCAGCTGCACCAGCGTGTCGTTAATGTGGGCCAGCTGCACGCGCCGCAGCATCTCCCAGCGCTCGAGGAACATGCACCCGTACAGCGTGTTCTCCAGCGACGGGTGCCCCACGTCGGCATCGGTGTTGAGCACCAGCCGCTCCAGCCGCGGAAAGTGCCGCGCCGCAAACGGAATGCCCAGCTTGCCAATCTCGCGGAACCGCAGCGTCAGCTCGCGCACCGACGGCTTGCAGAACGCCACCTCGTCGTCCGAGCCGCCTCCGCTGTTGCCGTCGTCCGAGCCGTCGCGGCCTGCGTCGCTGCCGTGCTCGGCGTACGACGAGATAAAGTGCAGCGTGCGGTTCTCGGTGATCTTGTAGAGCAGATCCGTCGAGTCGACATTGAGCCGCAGGCTCGTCGGCGCGGCCAAATCCGTCAGCAGCACCGTGCGGATGACTGTGAACACGTAGTCCGGGTACCGCGGCTCGGCGCTGATTGTCAGGCCCAGACTCGTCATCAGGAAGTTGGCGTGCGCCATGTACCGCATCAGCCGCGCGCTCAGGTTCAGCACGTCCATGTGCCGCTGCGACGCCCGGAACACAACGGCCTTCGTCTGCTGCCGCCCCATCGTGTGGCACATCTCGCGGAAGTAGCCGCTGCCCACGTCGTACGCCACGTACGAGATGCTGCGCAGGTTTGGAAAGTACCGCGTGTAGTCCCTGGGCATCCAGATCTTGTAGTCCAGCTCCTCGTCGACGCTGCCGATGCTGGTGAATATCTTGATTGACGTCACGCGTGGCCACCCCAGCTTCAGCGCGCTGCGTGTGACCCGGTCCAGCCGCCGCGCGCCCGTCGTCGCCGTAAGCAGCAGCACGTGCGTGGTCGCCGCCTTCGTCTCGTGGATGCGCAGGAACAGCGGCAGCGGGCTCCGCTCGAGCAGCCGCGACAGGTCGAGCACCGTGCACGCCTCCTCCTCCATCTGCTCGCGGAACATCGGCGTGCACGCTATCTCGTCCAGCTGGAACGGCAGGTTGCACACCGCCTCCTCCAGCGCCTCAGGCAGGCCTTTGAGCTTCTCGAGCCGCGAGATCTTCTCGACCCGCCCGTAGCTGCCGCCCGTGCCGCTGCTCCTGCCGCTGCTGACCGTGGCCCGGCCGTCGTCTGCGCTGTACGTCGATGACCGGTGCGATGCCGCCGGCAGCACGACGCTCGCATGCCCATCTGCGCCCGCCACGCTGCCGCCGCCGCCGGCTATCTGGGTCCCTGCAAGTGGAAGCGTTAGCATCAGCCCGTGTGGTGTGTCTGTATCTGTGTGTGTGTATCTGTCAAAAAGAGAAATATCAAATAAAATGAGAAAAACGGATATCGGAGTGAGAAAGGGATAGTGCAAGTCCTCTCCCATGCATGCTGTCTGTCTGTCAGCCTACACGCACACGCATGAATCGTGATCCCTGCTTCGGCATGTCTGCTCAAGCACGCATATACTCGCGCCTTCTCTTTGAGAAATTCATTTCTGCACCCACCACACCAAGACTTCACTCGAGCTATTTTTAACTCTGGTCGTGCCGCGAAAAGAACTGCCGCGAATTGGCCGCCAGCCGCTCACGTGCCTCGCCTGCCGACCATCCGCGTGCCTGCGACACAAGCTCGATGACGCTGTCCAGCGCCTCGCCAGCCGCCGCAGCGTCATGCAGGTCGGACTCCACCAGGATCCGATCTTCTGGCACCGCCTGTATGCACTGTGTCGACTTTTCCACGTTGCGGCCGTTGACAAACTGCGAGAAGCTGACGTAGATGCGCTTGCCGAGCTCGCCCGTGCAGAATATCTGCCTGAGCATGTCAGCTGACCCGCTATATGAGTGAAGCATGATGCGCGGCGGAAGCATCCCACGTTCCTGGCCATCACGCAGCACGTCGACCAGCGCGCCAAAGGCTCGCACGCAGTGCAGAGACACCGGCACACGCAGCGAGCACGCAATCTCGAGCTGCTCCTTCAGCAGGCTGATCTGTGGCGCAAACGGATAGACCCTGTTGCTTTCGCGGTTCCGCGCCGCCTTATCCAGGCCGCACTCGCCAACAATACCCCCATGTTCGCCTATCAGCTGTCGAAGCTCGTCTTTCCAGCTTGACGGGATATCGCCAGACTTGATCTTTTCGACAAACCACGGGTGAACCCCAAATGCAGGTATTATCATGTCGCCAAACCGTCCTTTCAGCTCCACAACGTCCTTCCAGTCGACATAGTTTGTCGCCTGGACGCAGTACCTAATGTTGTTCTGCGATTCGAGCACGCCGTACGATGCGGGCGTCTCCTGGATGTGGCAATGCACGTCATATATCATAATGTTCGAGGAATTTGACACCGCAACTTCTACTGAAAACATCAAAGCAGCAGCTCTAATTTCCTCGTAATTTCAATGTTTGAAGCGGGAATCCTACAAGAAATTATTGCGTTTAACTAATGTAGACTTTTGTGCTTCGACCAAAATGAAGCAAATCAAAACGATAAACAACATTCGGTATGTCTAAATCTTCACTTTTGCCGGATGGCGATCGCCATTTTGTATAAATAGATATCACACAGACAAATGTATTAATATTAGACATATGGTGTTTAAAATTACGTGCACGTGATTTGTAGCTGATAGACAATAGCTGTTAGAGAATTCTGGAAAATTTCGTTTATATTATACAAGATAGCCATGTGTATGGTGCCAAGGCTTGGCACCCTTGTTCAAAACTACGACGTCCACGGTCATAAAAAAAAGATAATGTTCACCCGAGTACGCATCCTATACTCTTCTCTCTTCTTTTCTCTTCTGTAGCCAATACTTATTACTAATACCATCAACTCCAACATATAGCAATGAACAACGCATACACATTTTTCAGAAACGGCACATTTAGCAGGGGCGCCATCATTTACAGCGGTGATATCGAAAGTAAGGACTGGGCAACGCGAAACGGTCTAGAGCCGGAATATGAGATCAAGCTTCACATGCGTACCTTGTCACTTGAGAGAACATCCACTAACTCAGCACCAACAACATTGCTCTCCGGCAAGTACGAAGGGTTTCTCGGGCGCTCTGCTAGAATCGAAGGCTTTCATTCGATAACCTCTGCCAAGCGAGCAGGGATATTCTCGTGTGGGTGGTCGTTTGTCGACTTTATGAGCAACGAGTTCAAATGGAATGTCTCCATGTGGGGATCGTCCTGGACGCTGCGCGACATAAACGGCAACGATGTTGCCCAATTCAAGCGCACATGCTTTGGCATTAAAAGAATCGGTACTCTGACAGTTCTGGAGGAGAAACTTCCCGAGTCACTGCTTATGCTTATTCTGCTTACCTGCAAGATGGTTCATGAGACAATCAAGGAGAGCGAGAGAGCAAGATCTTCTGGCTAGCATCTGCCCATGTATTTTCGAAACGAATAAAAGACATTCAGCACCTTTATATGTTGACAAGACGCCTCGAATATTGCCGTAATGTGCCCCATGTGTTTACATCATGGCGGGGTACATTGCATTTTGGAGAATAATGCTTTACCCGTATTTGTTTGTGCTTTTCCTTGTGTTTATTTATGCGGGGATGAGGCAGCTATCCCCGCACACGCATACACATGCCATGCTACCAAAAAAAGGTCTAGGTTGTATTGCTGCCAGAGTCCGTATCTAATGATATTCTATCCGTCACATTCACTCCTGTCTCTCTTTTTTCAAACTCAAGTACATTTCTTAACCCAATATCTCTCGATTATCTGTTAGAAGGATGCCGCCGGTTGATATTTTCCGCATGCATGTTTCTGGTTACGAGCACATCGAGCCACATGCAGTTGCTGTTCTGGTCGAGAAAATTGTGATGCGTGCAAGCAATAACGCAGCCCCTCTAGCGATTGCAACCACTAGAACAACCGCAATGGCTATTCGCGAGACGCGTGGCGACCTGGTCCTGAGTGCTCCCAAAGGCTCCGGAAAGATCAAACATCGTCACCGTCATCACCGCCATCGTCGTCATCGTCACTACCGCACTCGTGGTGACCATGGTGAGCCTCATCGCCATCGCCATCGCCATCGCCATCGCAATTGCCACGGCAGCCATCATCACCGTCACCACAGACATTCAAAGAACCCAGATCCTGTCCCGGATCAGCCACCAATGGATCATGTAGGACACGCGTATGCGTATCACACTGCACCGCACGCATTCCGCTACCAGCATCAGCAGATACAATCTGGATCTCGTTTGGCTGATTTTGCTCTCGGTGAACTCGGGTTTCTGGCCCTGTCATTTGTCCTAAGCATGGTCCTTCTTCTTGTCGGCTACAAGATTGGCGAGTGCGTATACAAGTTCGAAAACTCGCGCAACCGCACTCGTGGCTGTGGGCACAGGAGCTCCTTGGCTCGCCGCCATGCCTGCCGTGGTACGCAGACTTCTCATTATGGCGAGAGCGAGAAGAAAAAAGACAAACACGCTCCTCCTCCTCCTCAGCCAATCTATCTCGAGGAGGACGTAGTCGGCAACCAGGATGCCGTGGAATCCATCACAATGTCGGTCACTGCACCCAACGTTGCGCGCACTAAGGGACGTGGCATCTAGTCTGTTTCGATTGCTCTTTAACTTCATACATTTAGACCCAGTAAAAACATAAAAGTTGGAAATACGAGAGTTAATAAGGACGCTTGGCTGGTCTGACCTCGGGGCTTGAAAGATCGGGGCCATTGTTCAGAGGCACAACCTGGGTCGGGTTGATCTGGGTGTGGCTCATGTAGTAGTGCTTCTTGATATGCTCCATGTTAACGGTACCGGCAATACCCGGCAGCTGGTAGACCTCGCGCGTCCAGCGCAGGATGTTAGGATATCCTGTGGCAATTTGCTTGATATTGCACTTAAAGTGCCCGTGGTATACCGGATCAAAGCGGACAATGGTTGTAAACAGGCGCAGATCGGCTTCGGTCAGACGCGAGCCCAGCAGGAATTCGTTCTCGGACAGGATTTTCTCAATCCGGTCGAGCGACTCAAAGAGCGCACGGCAGTGACGCTCATACGGTCCCTGAGCGGTCGCAAATCCAGACTTGTAGACGCCGTTGTTGACAGTATCGTAGATCCACTCGTTGATTTCGTCAATCTGGGTGCGCATGTCTTCGGGATAGAACGTGATGCCGCGGTACTCGGGCTCGACCAGGTCGTCGAATGCGGTGTTGAACATGCGGATAATCTCCGAGCTCTCGTTGTTGACAATCGTCTGCTTCTTCTTGTCCCACAGAACAGGCACGGTGAAGCGCGCAGCGTAGTTTGGCTCGGCCTTAAAGTATACTTCGCGGATATACTCGGCACCGTTGATTTCGTCGAGGGTTGCACCAGGCACCTCGTCAGGAGAGGCAAACTTCCAGCCGTTGGGCCCCATTAGGTAGCTGACTACGGATAGGCCAATGATGTTCTGCAGTCCCTTGAGCTGGCGCACAATCAGAGTGCGGTGCGCCCAGGGGCATGCCAGGCTGACGTACAGGTGGTAGCGACCGGCCTCGGCCGGGAACTCGGCATCAGCAGCACTAGAAACAGCACTGCGGAAGCTGGATACCTGGCGACGGAACTCGCCATCGGTCGAGCTCCACTTGGTGATATCTGAGGGTGCAGTAGTAGACGACATGAGGGTTCGGGCAGTAGCTAAGGCAAAGAGTCTTGGGATGTGTCTGGTGGATAGTATTCTGGATGCGATAACGGTCGTATGGCAGCGCGATATCTGTCGGAATGGCAGCAATATCATATAAATTTGTAGCAATAGGCCGTTTAAGAAAAAAAAAAACTGTAGATGTAAAGTTATTGGTATTTGAACGGAGGGGCCGCATTTATATCCGCCTCCCTCTGGTTGTCCGCTCTGTCTTTGAATCACTCATTGTCTACAAGTCAGGATGAGGTTTTAGTCAGGATTTGAAATGGCATTTGTCACCTCTTCTGGGATGAGGGGTGGGGATGACTAAAAAAAATCACAGCCGCATGCGCTCGCCTGCTTGATCAAAAGACGAGATAGAATGCGCTGAAATTAAATGATTACTGCTAAACGCGGGTAATTCTACATCCGAGAGTTTTATCGCCGCAATCTCTGGCTCCTCTCTCCCTTCTCTCGAATCACTCATTTCTTTCGATATAGATAGAGCGTCAGCGATTATTTTATTTTATTAAAAAAGAAAAGGTACCTGAGCACACACAGCAGCAGCATGGAATCTACAGCGGCGACAATACAGCACCTAGCCACAATTGCAACGACGCGCTGCAGTACAACGGCCCTTTTTTGGACTGGCCTTTACCACGCCATCTGACCAGCTGTCTGGTATGGATGGTATGAGTTCGTGGGAATCGAAAGTCACTCGTCTTGGTAAAAATCTGCTCTAAACCTACACTGCTATTCTTGCCTCTTTGACCTATACATAGACATAATGTTCTCAGCCATTCGTCGTGCTGCCCTCGCCCCGGCATCTGCCCAGCGGCTGACCGGCTCAGCTCGCCTTGCCAGCGTGCACCCAGCCATGCGCAACTGTAAGTACCACCCAGCCAACTCTTGTTCGGTTCCTGTTCGCTTTCCGCATATACACCCCTCCTCCTCCCCCAAACTTTTGCAGCGGAGCGTTATCGGTTGTGACCAACATCGATCAAGCAATCAAGCAGGAGATCCTGGCAGGATTTGCATTCGGATCTGAGAAGCTAGTGTGCGGATATGAGAAGCAGGTGGGAGGCAGCCGATGTCCACCAAGGCCACCGAGGCCACCAGTCGCTGTTTTTTCTCCTGCTAATTCTCCATCCGATCACATGTGCTTTGCCTTATCAGGCAAAAGGCCCACAGAAACTTCCGACCGGGTGGGATTGTGAGGGGAAATAGGCTTACTTATCTCGCATTTTGTCTGCTGGTCTGTCCGGGATTCACCCATCCTTTTCTGATTGCTGCTACTATTGCGCACTCGCTGCAGCAATCGCCGCTCCCATGCCCATTATCCGTGTGCAGCATTGCCCCTTCCGGTCCGTGCCGATATCAGTATCGCTCATGCGTGCTGTCTGCCTGCGCCGTGCTGCCCTATATAAATGCAAGGCACTGCCGCTCGCTCCCTCATTCGCATCTGCCTTCTCTCCTCCCCTACTCCACATATCCGTCTCTCTTCTGTTGCTTCGGCCTTTCCAGTCTTTTTTCTTTGCTGTTGAAGGAGCTCATCTTGTGTGCCCACTACTAATACTTGGATTCATCTTCTCTTTCCACCAACACCCTACCGACTATGAGTGCAGACGCCAGCAGCGCCGCCGCGATCAAGAAGATTGCAGTCAAGAACCCGGTCGTCGACCTGGACGGCGACGAGATGACCCGCATCATCTGGCAGCGGATCAAGGACCAGCTCATCCTGCCGTACCTGGACATCGACATCAAGTACTACGACCTGGGCATGGAGAACCGCGACCAGACGGACGACAAGGTCACGCTGGAGGCAGCCGAGGCCATCAAGAAGTACAAGGTCGGCATCAAGTGCGCCACGATCACGCCCGACTCGGCACGCATGACCGAGTTCAACCTCAAGCAGAAGTGGAAGTCGCCGAACGGCACGATCCGCAACGCGCTCAACGGCACGGTGTTCCGCGAGCCCATCTTCATCGACAACGTGCCGCGCCTGATCCCGGCGTGGAAGAAGCCTATCATCATTGCGCGCCACGCGTTCGGCGACCAGTACAAGTCCACCGACTTTGAGGTCGACGGCCCCGGCAAGTACGAGGTGACGTTCACGCCCTCGGGCGCCAGCGAGCCGGCCATGCGGCGCACGGTGTTTGACTTCAAGGGCCCCGGAGTCGGCCTGGGCATGTTCAACACGCGCGAGTCGATTACGGCGTTTGCGCACGCGTGCTTCAAGATGGCCATCGACCGCAAGCTGCCGCTGTACCTGGGCACCAAGTCGACGGTCATCTCGACCTACGACGCCTACTGGGACAAGATCTTCATTGAGCTGTACGAGGCCGAGTACAAGCCCGCGTTCGAGAAGCTGAACATCTGGTACGAGCACCGCCTGGTCGACGACATGGTTGCGCAGCTGGTCAAGATGGAGGGCGGCCTGATCCTTGCGCTGGGCAACATGCTGGGCGACATCATCTCGGACCTCGTTGCGCAGGGCTGCGGCTCGCTCGCGCTGATGTCGTCGGTGCTGGTTGCAAAGGGCGAGCAGCCCGGCGAGTTCATCTACGAGTCGGAGGCGGCACACGGCACGGTCACGCGCCACTTCCGCCAGCACCAGCAGGGCAAGCCGACGTCGACCAACCCGGTCGCGTCAATCTACGCCTGGACGCGCGGCCTGATCCACCGTGCCCAGCTCGACGGCACCCCCGAGCTCGAGCAGTTTGCCCAGAACCTCGAGACGGCGTGCATCGAGTCTGTCAAGGCCGGCGTCATGACCAAGGACCTGGCAATCTCGATCCACGGCAACAGCGCAGCACCCAGCACCTACGTGACCACCAACGAGTACATTGCCGAGGTTGCCCGCCGCCTGTCTGAGCTGCAGGCGCAGAACTAGGGTGCACTCCAGAATTAAGCTTTTCTAAAAAATAAATATTTACTATTTGACTATCGAACCATCTGCTCATACGACGTCTCTGGGCCCGTGCCGCTCGCGCAGCCGCTCTCCGCGGAAGACGACAATCTGCATCAGCGACAGCGACACGAGCGTCAGGAAGAACATCGTCGTGTACGACCAGCCCCAGCCGATGTTCTCGAGCATCGTCGGGAACAGCTGCACGATGACGGCCGTCCAGGCGCTGCGCCAAAAGTTCTGCACGCCCGTAATGCGCGCCGACATCGTCGGGAATACGTCGATAACGTAGCCGCCCAGGCTCTGGAACGTGAAGGCCATGCCGGCGCCAATCAGAAACTGCATCACCAGGACGCCTCCCAGCGACACGCGGTGGTCAATCAGCCAGCCGCAGGTCACAAACGAGCACAGGAACACCACCGAGCCCAGCCACATCATCTGCAGCCGCGTCTCGGCCGGCACCTTGACCGGCGTGCCCGGAGCCTTTGCCTCACGTGCAAGGCGCTCGCGGCGCAGCAGCAGGTCTGTGACGCGGCCGCCGCTGACCGACCCGACGATGCACCCGGCGCCCGATGCCAGAAAGCACACGCCCGACAGGCCCTGCTTGAGCCCGTAGATGTTCTCGTATGCCAGCGGCTGGCCGGTCGCGTTTGTAAAGTACGCGCCAAACAGCATCGCAAAGTGGAACATGGCCAGCGCAATCACCGGGTACCGCACTGTCGCTATATCCAGCAGCGGGTTGTTCTGCCGCAACGTCGTGTGCTGTGGGATGCTGACCTGCTGGATGCGGTACCTGGTCGAGACGATGCGGCGGTGTGTCTCGGGCAGCACGAACAGCGCCAGCAGCATCATCACGCCGCCCCAGATCGTCAGGACCCAGAACACCCATCGCCAGCCAGCACCCTCGCCAATGTACCCGCCAATCAGCGGCCCAAGGCACGGCCCGAGCAACGGTCCCAGATAGTATATGCCCAGCGCTGTGCCACGCTTCTCACGCGGGTAGATGTCCGAGATGGTGCCTGCGCCGGCACCCTGAACGGCCGACGACCCTGCAGACTGCACAACACGCGAGGCAATCAGGGCCGTCAGGCTCTTCGACAGCGCGCAGCCGATGCTGCCGCAGGTGAAGATGAGCATCGACAGCGCATACACAGGCTTGCGGCCAATCTGGTCGGCCAGGTTGCTCCACACAAGAGGGAACACGGCCATGGCAATCACGTAGGCCGTGACAGTCCATGTAATCGAAGACTGTGTCGTGTGCAGGTCGTCGCGCACCTTCTGGATACTCGGGTAGTACATGTTTGCCGACAGCGGGCTGACCAGGCCCGTCAGCGCCGTGATAATCACAATCATCGCCCTCATTCGGGAAGAGAAGGGCGAGTATGGCAGCTCGTCTACCTCTTCTTTTGCACCGTGGCTTGATGCAAGAGACTTTTCCGTTGCCGATGATGCATGGTGGTATGTGTTCGCATGGTACTCGCTCGAGCTCGGTCTCGAGAGTGCTGTTGTTTGTCGTTGCGATGACTGTTGCTGACTCATCAGTGGCTTGGTGTCTTGATATTAAATATAATATAGAATATGCAGGTGCTTTGGCTAATGGTGACTGTAGAAAAGAGTAGTATATGGAGATGTACTCAGACGTGCGCTTATATTTATTCTGGTCGAGACTAGGGCAAATAAATGGCGATGCTAGCACGGCCGTTGGGGAGGCCCGGGCCTGCCTTTTATAGCGTAATAGTATTAACAACGATTGCCATACCCCCTTCTCAACAAGCCCAAAGTCCGAGGTGTCTCTACCACATACATGCACACACCCGTGTCAGGATGATAGAATAGCCCTGTCATTGCTTGAAGTCTGGAGAAAAGCGGGGGTACTCTCTCTCCCTCTCCCTCAGCAGACGGACGGAGATTGTACCAAGGTTCTGCCGAGCACTTTCCATCTTGCTGCAGATCCGAGCCGGCTTTGTCGTACCCCGCCGCATTTGGAACTCGTCAGGGGCAAATGTTCCCACCCCTTCGACCGTATAAAATATTTTGCCGCTAAAAGCTAAACTGGTCAGGACTGCTGATGCTCGAGGGGCACGGAACTCATTCTTAATTTCTACATCCCGACGACAAGGGCAAGTCCGAGCATGGAAAAACATATTTTCCGTCCAAGCTCTGCCTGGGCTGCAAATTGTCCAGAAATTTTATTAAAGCAGGTGGCTAGAGCATCTCCGTCGGCCGTCGGCTTAGCATCAGACTCATCCGGTGCAGCTGTCGCCGCACCAGCGACTGCTGTCGGGCTATCTGCGCCGCGAGCTGCTCGTAGTCGCAGTCGTCCAGGTAAGGAACAGCGTTCTCGGGAATGTCTCTCTTCTCGTCGGTGTACAGAAGCGGGTCGTTTTCGTAGTAGTAGCTGTATCCTCGCAGAACTCCGCCAGCCCTGATATTTGCTGTGCTGACGTCTGTGTTGCTCTGGTACCATCTCCGCGTCTCAGAGACATCTCTGCCCACCCGCACAATCCGCACGTTGTTCAGACTCGCATCGTAGCCGCTACCAGCATACATATCCGACTCACCAAATGTCTTTACCGTGTACGCCGGCAGCGACTCCACAGAGGCAGCGTCGCTGCTCGGCTCTGCCTGGCTCTGCTTGCCATGCCTACTCTGCCCGTGTCCATGTCCGTGTCTTTTCAGCGACCAGCGCCGACGCATGCGCTGTATCCAGGATGGCTCGGTCTGCATTGTGCTTTATGTCAAGAGTTGAAGGCCGTGTATGCCGCTATTTTTAGAAGCGAAATTAAAAGGGTGAAATTTTGATGAGGTAGCCGGATGGATGGGTATATGCGCCTGTTCCCGGCTGTCTGTGGCCAGCAAGCCGACTATTTATTCGGCGGCAACATCACTCGATGTGTTGCCCTTTGCTCTTTTCACTCACTGCGGTAGACAATTAGAGATGGAATATTGCACTCTTTCTTCGTCTATTGTCCAGCTGTCAAAAATCTTGGCAAAACATGTGCTCCTGCGCCGCCATGATTTCGAATGCGCGACCCCCTCTGCTCTTGGCAGCCATAGACGCTGAACACCCGCCGTGTCGTGGATGCGGAATTGGGAATGTGCTTGGCCTGACTACGTGGCCGCTCTGCCGCCACCCTGCTTCTTCGGAGCCTTTCCTGTTTTATCGGTCACCTTGAGCAGGTGTGCAGGGATCCCTCGCTTCTCGAGAAGCTTGCTAACTGCCGCTACTTGGTGGCCCTGCACGTGCACAGACTGGGCGTTTTTCTTTCCCGGAATGGGATCTACGCCTGTGCTTGACGCGCACATTGTTCTGAGATCCTTGGCAACCCCTGCCGGGTCGATGTCGTAAGCCTCCAGCCCTGCGATGCGCGTCAGAATTTTGCTGCCCATCTTCTTTTCGCACGCAATCTCCACCGCCGCTGGGTTTCCGATCTTTGGTGCGCCTGGCGCCCGCCCTGGAACCACAATCTGCGTGTACAGCGTCATCTTCTCCTGCAGCCGCCCATGCAGCTTGTCGCGTGCCATCTCGCTAAGCTTGCTGTACTCATCCTTCGCTAGCAGCCCGTCACAAACGCAATGATCCAGCTTGATCATGCGCGGGCTATTCGGATTAACCAGCTCATGCTTTTTGATATACTGCTCAAGTACGCCGCGCGCCTCTTGCCTACTGAAGAAGCCCGATTCTGACCTTGCTCCGACATCGTCAAACAGCGGCACGAGATCGCGCGAGGGTTTGAGCAGTTCGATTATCTGGATCATTCCCGCACTGCCCGAGCTGCCACCGCTGTTTTTTGACGCACCACCAGACTCCGCTGTCTGCCCAGACGGCCTGTCGCCACCCTTGGCACGCACAACTCTGTATGGCTCGAAGCCGGTCATTTCGCGGTGGGACCATTCCAGCACTTTGATGTGCAGCTCGCCCCGAATGTCCTTCAGCTTGATTAGCCCCAGCTTCTCAGCTGCCTTTAGAAACTTTGCCAGTTTTTTGTACGTCGACCGCTTGATATCCAGCGTTATACCCCTAGGAGCATTCGGCACCATGTAGTTCGAGTACAGTGTCGATGCGTTTAGTGGCAGAAGGCCCGCCGCATGCTCCGAATCAAGCACAGTAGCCATTACCTGCTTGAGGGCATTCATCAGCAACGCATCCATTTCTGCAGCTGTCACTTCGTCGCCCTGTCCGCGATACTCAGCGGCTTCATGGTGCTCGCTATGAGCACTGTCAGCAACCGGCTGCTCACCAGACGTGTCCTCTACATCTGCAGCGTGCTCGCCGGTTATTTCCGGAGGTCCCTCTTTGCTCCCAGACTCCCACAGGTGATCCTTGTACGTGTGTGCAATCAGAACAGCCTTGCCCTTGGCACCAGCAACGCTGCGGACGTCTTTTGTGTCAAATGTCAACACCCCCACTGCCTGTGCGCCCAGGCTCCCAGGACAGCATACTGCCACAATATCGCCTCTCTTCAGGTCCGGCATCCCACCTGGCGGCACTATCAGGCCCGGAACCATCAGGTCGGCTCCATTAATCAGCTTCTCAATGGCATACGACGACGTCCAAATGATTGGCAGTGTCTCAGGGAACTTCCATAGCGTGTAGACTGTCGGGAATAGCAGAACCGGCGTTTTGATATCGCCGTGCATCTCCGCTTTGAACCAGACTGGTGCACCCGTGTCGTCGTAGAATATTTCGCCCTTTTCGCCAATATGTGACACGAATTTCGCCATTTGAAGCCTGCTCGGCATTGGCGCATGCAGTGTTACTTCGCCAGCCCTATCACTGATATCTTCGACATCTCTGTCGCCTTCCTCGGCTGCCTCTCCCTCCGCAACGTCATCGTCTTTACTCTCGCCTACGCCTAGACTCTTTAGATCGACCGAAACCCAGGCTGCTGGAAACGTATCTTTGCTCTCTTGGACTAGGCGTCTGCATGCCGACGACTTTAGAGGCGTGCGCGGTTTTACGTGGAATTGCTTCTTGAACATTTGAGAAATGGTACGTATATTTTGGAGCGATTTAAAGAGAAAAAAGGTGCTTTTAGGAAAAGAAAAGAGGTTTGATCCAATTTTGCGCTTTCGTCATTGAAATTTATACATCGGGAAAAAAAAGTCGGGTTTAGCTGCACTTCGGGAATGCTTGTTTGGATGATGCCGTCTTGAACAGCTTGACCTCGTCGGCGCGGCGGTTGACCAAGCCCTGTAGCACCTTGCCGCCAGCCAGTCGCCACTTGGGCAGCTCCTGGGAAGCTACCGTGTTGGGGTTCTCGCCGTTGTTCAGACGCTTGACGAGCTGCGAGCTCTTGGCATTTCCGCAGCCGTTGTTAAACACCCAGGACGTCAGTGCGGCCCACTGGTTGGCGTTGAGCTTGACCTTGCTTGCGTTGAGATAGCTTGCCAGACACTTTGTGTATGTCGGAATGTCGTCGTTGAGCAGCTGCTGTGCGGTTGACTTTGTC
>JANBOJ010000308.1:0-18058 GCA_027574685.1 Coemansia erecta
CCGCATCTGCGCTGCTGGTGAGTACATGAGATACTCTAGACCCGGTTCTTTAACGCCTTTTTTGTTCCGCACACCAGATTTTGGTGTCGACATAGCCGATTTCGCCTTGTCATCGTGGTTGGCTTTCCGCGGAGGCGAGGACTGAACTGGCGCATTTTCTTTCGACGACCGAGTCTGCTGTGATGACTTGGCCACCGGTGTGTGTCGAGCCCGGGTTCTAGGCTGAGGTCCAGCATTGGGCTGTGCTGAAGCTTGAAGCGCAGGTCGCGATTGGGCAGAAGTGCCGGCCACAGTTGCAGGCCGGACTGAGCCTCTAGGCGCTTGAAGTGGGCGAACAGCAGGTCGACTGGCGGGCTTGCGAAGTCGAGACTGTGTTGAGGTCCCAAGCGCTGGGCGTGGTTGTGGAGCCCGTCGGTTGCCTGGTTTAGGAATTTGAGACTGTGCTGAGGTTCCAGGCGGTGGGCGTGGCCGTGCTGTTGATCGAGTTACCGGTCTAGGAATTCGAGTCTGTGTCGAAGTTCCAGGCGCTGGGCGTGAACCTTCTGCAGGCCGAGTTGCTGGGTTACTAGACTGAGGGGTGTCCACAGACGGAGCCGCAGCATTAGCTGCTTGCCGAAGACGCTGTGATCTACGCGGTATTTGCGATGGCGCCGGGCGCTGCTCTGCTGTGCTCCTCTTTCTCTTGGCAGCGCTGGTGCTTTGCGGCTGCGACTCGTCAGAAGCCATGGTGATATATATAAGGAGGTTTGTGCAAAAATGGAGCAAAGTAAATTGAATGAACAAAAATGTACAAAAATGGAATGGTGCAGAAAGAAAAAACATTCAAGTGTGATTCTGCAACGAATGTATATAAACAACGCACACCTTTCTTTAGCGTAAATATGAGGTCGTCCAATCAGATCGATTTGACTTGTTTACCCTTTTTATTAATTAGTTAACTGATCAGATCTTTAAAGTAAATCGTCAGACTGCAAATGCGATATTTTTTCATGCTTAGATACGGTATCGCTCGCGAATGTGTTTTGTAAAGTGTCAATTCTATTTTGACGCTAACTAGCGCCTGCTGAGCGGGATTCTTACATTCAACACGAATCCACAGCTTACTGGGAGTAGATCAAGACAGCAGTGCAAGCATCATACCTTTCTATCCCACAGCCTAAATACACAAGTTGGCTACAGTTTCCAATCAATGTATCGGCTGGCTCTGACGGATGGACTTATGCGTATTGTAGTTTTTGGCGAACATATTTAATGGCACTCTAGTTTTCCATATAGGATAATACCAATGCATCTTGCCAGAGTTAAGGTCGAGTTGTTAGCTGTTTCAACCGCTGGTCCAGCTCTCGAAATGCGCACCTCGATCAACGAACCCTGCATTTATCGGATCTGATCTGATGACGTTGATTCAATCTGGTTTCCTGATTCACCCGCTAATGTAAATAAAAGCTTCTGTTTATGCTGCGCAAAACGACTAGCTTTTCATACTTTTCTCTTTACTATTATTCCACTACTTGCATTCGCTCACTCATTCATTCAAACTCAACTTACTTTACAAATATGCATTCCAAGACTAATAATAATGAAGAGAATTCACGCCCGAGACGTGCCCAGCCGCCACGCAAGTGCAAAAAAGCAGACAGCTCGGCTGACTTAAAGTCGCCCTCACGGCAAAATTCGAGCAGGAGCGGCACCAAGCGAAAGTCTGACGAGGACAATATTGTAAACCACGCCGAAAATATAACGCCAAAAGCGGCTCGCAGAAAGCGGGAGCGCGACGCCAAAGAAAGTATGTCTCGTCACAGTTCCACACTCGGCATGACAGTTCTTGGAAATGCGTTACTGATCGCTTATAACGGCTGTACCAATAATAGGGCCGCCTACGAGTATGCATGTGCCTGTAGTGCCAAGGTCCGGCCCTAAGACAACGCCTCACAAGACCCGTACAGGCACGTCTGGCTCGATACAGTCTCATGGCTTGTCGGAGGCAAAGCGCGACGAATTACAGAAGCAGAACGCAAAGGACGTAGCTGAAAAATACGCACACCGGGATATCAGCGAGGTATAAGGAATGGTGAGACCGACGGCTGATAAAGGCGCAGCCGCACTGGCGGCATCCGAAGATATAGCAGATACGTTGGAGAGACTTCTAATTGGGGATGTTTTGCCTTAAAACAGCGGGCTGAATGAGGCAGAGCTTTTGCCGCTTGTCGACGAAATCAGCGAATGGACGCGCGTTGCGACATCTGTCAGTACAGAGAAGCCGTTGTACGACTACTTTGTCAGCTTTGTTTTATTTGTTGCTCGCTGCCTCAAGTCAATGGCCGACAGTGATGGCCTGAATGTCGCTCGGCTCGTACTTCCCTCGTTGAAGGCCGATTTTAAGCCTGATGACAGCGATGATACCAGGCGGGTGGATTTGGCCTTACATACGCGCGGTGTTGTCACGTCGGTCGAACGGGTCGACATTCGTGCATATGCTGACATGTTCTGTATAATGGAGGCAAAGGCAAACATTGGCGATCAAAACGAGGCTTTGGGACAGTTGATCCTGTACTCTAAAGGCTTATATGTGACCCAGCCCGATCGCCGGTTCCTATGGGGCTTGACAGTATGCGTCGGTGTTGTCTACGTCGCTGTAATGCTAAATGACAGCGTGCTGGTCTCGCTACCAATCAAGATATCAGAGGCGTCTGGTCACAAGGAGCTCGTATCACTCCTGGTGAACTGGTCTACATGCTCGACCGATCAGCTGGGATATGACCCCGCAATGCGGCACGTTACAGTCAATACAAGTAGCAGAAGCACCGGTGGCGGCATGGGAGACGGCAACAGAACTGACGTCGATGCAATTCGGTGCGAAATTGACTGTTTTGACGACGAAACCGACGAAACGCGAAGTTACATTACTCGCCAAACAATCATTTCAGCGGATAATATCTTTGGTCGCCACACACGCTGCTTTGTCGCAGTTCCTGTCCGAGATGACAATAAGACAGCGACAGATCATTTGGGTGAAGTTGTCATCAAAGATGCATGGCCGCCAACAGAACACGCTGTCCTCGATGACCCACGCAGCGAGATTCAGTTCTTGCGCACAATTCGTGACACGTACGAGAAGTGTCCTCCCAAGGACTTTATCTACCCAAAGCTCGTTGTTGGCGGACATGTGCGTCTGGACTCTGACAACGTACACGAGTCGGTTGACACCACAGACGGCGTATTCAAACTAACCGGCGTCGAGCGTGCTGATCTTCCGCCAGGCATGGACAGGTCGCCTTCATGGCAGCATCAGCTGCTTTGCGCACACCGGCGCATTGTGATGTCGCCCGTTGGGCACAGCATCAAAACGATTAAAAACGAAGAGGAACTGATAATTGTACTTGCCGAGGCAATGCGCTGTCACTCCTCGCTTGTCAATGACTGCGGCATACTGCACCGCGATATTTCGACCAACAATATTCTGGTCGTGCGCGATAATGGTGACAGCTCAGCCACTCTGCATGGTCTGCTTATCGACTTTGACTTTGCGATCAAGGTAGATAACATAGAGCGGAAAGCTGGCGCAAAGGAATTGGGAACTCTGCCGTACATGAGCATTGCTAGTTGTTTGCGGAGTGCAATGGAAAATTTTGTTAGCCTTGCAAGAGAATGCCTTACCCAATCTCATGAAAAATCGGCCATAAGATCATTATACTTTATAAACATGTACGTTGTAGTAATTATAGCTGCAAAAGTGTATACGTTCCTAAATAATCTTTGAGAAAACATCCATGTAAAAAGTTCAAAAGTAATAAATTCTTAAACATGAGAGCAAAGATTCAAACGACATGATGCACATAACCGTTTAGCAAAAAAGCTTAACAGTATACGTCAAGTCACATGTTTTGTTACTCCTTGTTAAACACTACGTACGAGTAGCTGAAAGGCATGTAAACCACAACAAGGATATTATTATTTAGTCGCAATTGCACCTGTAGATTGGCCAGAAGTAGTTAGGAATAGTATAACTTAAGCTTACTTTAGCGCCTATCTAAATCTAGGTAATTTTTATATTACATATGACTATACAAGGGTCAGTGGTTGACTAGTTGCAGCTTTATGTTTATAGTCGGAAAATACCGCCGTGGATAATCGTATTAATATAAAATAGAGACAATAGTCTTTGCTATAATTACCACTCTCTTTTCACGTTTACAAATTAGAAATATAATAAACAGAAGACAATATTAATTCCAAACATATTATTAAATTGTAGTGTTGACTGATAGACTAGGCGCCGAGCTCGTCATCTAAAAGCGAGTTAAAGCAGGTGCGCACAATCTGGTAGATGCGCATAATGCGCATGTCCTGTGCAAGGGGAAGAGCTGCTGTACTAGCAGACCCGTTGCTCATTAGGGGAAATGATGTCGGCAGACCAGGAACTTGCATTGTCATCTCCTGGATAAACTCGGTGATTACCGATACCATATCTGAAACCGCGACCGAATACTTGATCTTGAACTTGGTCGCCTTATCATTGGTGTACCAACAGGCACAGACATCTTTGAAGGATTCAGTGGAACCCTGTGGCATACTGAACTTGACCAAGTATAATCTTCAGGTCATCATATATAGTGCCGCAATCATCGTCGTTAGCTATGCGGTGCAGAATGGCTGTCAGATCCCTGAGTGCAGAGAGAAACAACAAAAACACGCGGCCACCCGACTCCCATTGCTCCAGCGGAACACGGCTAGCTGCCTGTATCAGATCCAGATGGCCAAGAACGCGACCAAGCAGGTCGTACTCACCACGCAGAATTGCATCCGGGGCAATCCGCTGCAGAACGAGCATGTGCGCCGACGAGTGCTGTCCGGCATTGATAAGCCAGACGACCTGGCGCAGAATGGCATCGGCAGACGAGTTAACTGCGCGTGTCAGCGCCCAGTCGCAGTCGTAGCGACTACGCGTTGCATATGCGTCGTAAAGCCACTGAGCCGGCAGATGCAGATGGTTCAGCACAAAGTCGATCTGCTCATCGGTATCAATCGGCTCTGATGAGGGCATAAGGTCAGCCGCAGCAGGCGGAACCAGTGAAGTCGTTGGCAATGAGTTCCGAAGCGAGCGCTCGAGCAGCAAACGGATCACGCTTTCCTTGAGCACATCTGGCGACGAAAGCTGAAGCAGCAGGTAGCACGCCCAGTGCCACATCCTAAGGCATTCGAGTTGATGCGCCCAGCTGGTCAGAAGACGGTCGTAGGCCAGCGAATTGCCACCGGTAGTCGGAACCGAATCGTCAAACCCGCACACTTTCAAGACGCCAGACAGAAGCCAGGCAAGCTGTGCAGGAAAACGAGTTTCAGTGTGTGCTGGCGAGAACGACTCTGAAACGAGCGCACTCTCGAGCGGATGCGTTGATCAACTATACAGCTTTAGCAACTGAAACACCGGATCCCAGACTCGGCACAAAAATAGGTGTTGAGCCGACGCTAGATTCTTGAACTGACAGTTACTTTTTGTTACAATCGACATTTCGGATCCATACTTTTAGACCCAGTCGGACAAAGGCGGTGCGACTGGCATGTCGCTGTAGAACATATCTTTGTACAAAGCCACTGCGTCGGATGCTAAGTCATCTGGTAACTGCGCATACCACAGACCGAGGGCAAAGGCGCGCTTCCAGTCGATGCCTTGTGTAGCAAACGCTCTGGCATTCTCAACGTCGTTTATTGTTCTAGTATCCTACTTTACATAATTCAACAAGGGCTCGCACACACGTCAATAGTCCTGTGTCAGAACATTGCCACCGTTGCTAATGTCATTAGCATGACACTCTGCAACCAGCGTAGTCTGGCAGCCAAGGTTGATCTGACAAGCCGCACTGGCTGATTTGCCGTTGAACCTGCTAGGCCGATCCGTTTACAATGACGAGCTGCTTAAAGCCTATCAACGCCGGACCATATGTATTTGTCAGATCCGTCTGCAAGTAAGCGTGCACTGGTATAGATTGACTAGCAAATTATTGAACATAGCGGTAGCTAGCTTCTAACCCCATTACTTACTTTCAATGAGTGTCCATAAACTGTATATAGAATGATCTAAACACAATCACTATAGACGTGCTGGCACATGATGATACCAGAGAATACCCAGTAGACGCACCATTACCGGCAGCTGTACGGGTGATATGGACTTACTCTGTCTGCTACGATCTGCTCCTATCCACCAGCTATAACCTGGCCGCGTGTATTTACAACAACAGGTGCTGACTACCAGCTACAACTGTAAAATTCGCCATTACTACGACTGCTCGCTGACTGTTTTTGGCGGGCATCTATATTGCGGCTTTAAGATTGCCGCTCAATCAGTGGATCAATCCAAGAGCTGGTAAAGTCAGGATCTGGGTGGTTCCGAGAGTGCTGCTGCGTCAGCGACTGAGAGAGGAAAACATTATTAGGGAATGTGTGAAAAGTATGTAAGAAAAAGACTTATCAGCGTTTGAATGCAAGGCCAAAACAAAGAACAAGATAAGTTTATGAATTAGACGCCACCAGCTCCCCATTAGACGGACCTGCATAGGCTCGGAGCCGATGCGCATGACGTCAAAGCCCTAATCCGGGCCGATACCAAAACCTGGTCGAATCGGACCCGGAATGATACCACGGATAGATCTGAGCTAGTCTAGTGTGCTGTGCGAATTTGGTGCGGTTTGGTTCGGTGGTCGTCTAGATATTCGCGCACAAAGGTAAAAATCGGGTGCGATTGGTTAGGCAGGGAAAGGGTACTAGAGGTGAATAGATGATAGACCGCACTTTTTTTGGCTGAACACGTTAAATTCTGAATTGACTCTACTGTATAGTAAAAGTTGAAACAAAAGACTATTGCATATATATATATATATACACGCCGTAGCTAACTATATACTTGATTTGGGCCGATTCGGTGCACTACAGGCCGAGCTATTGACCAGTCTTTGCGGCCGGTCCGGGCGATCATGTGATTTTCCTCAGCCTAAAAATCTGATCGGGATTTAATTCTCTGATTGGTGATGACCCGATTTGGCTGAAAAAAATGGCGTAGCCGAGTCAACGCTGATTTGGTTAAATCTAGCGCCGTACAATCGCCTCCAAATAGCCAGACTACTACAAAGGCGTATCGTCGATGGTGTTTTATCGACCTACGTTAAAGAAATATATGTTGCTTATCGAGTTAGAGTTATAATATTTAAAGAATTTATTAATCTCAAAAAAATAACGATTGGAGTAGTTGACCGCTGGCTTCCTTTTAAAATAAAAAAGTTAAGCTATTTGTCAGAGGAATTGCCAAGAATGTTTGCTGTATTATTTCTATCACAGCGGGCGTTTCTGCTGGTAATATGGAACACCACCAGATCCGCGCTGCGTAATGCATTTATATATCCAGAGATAATTGTCGGAAATGACAAACGATAATTTTAATCGCAAATCTTTTAAAAGTAGTTAATTTAACTTTTTATAAATGAAAATTTCTCAAATTCCTTTTTAGAGTCTTTATACTTTTTTGTATAAATGTAAATTGGAATCTTTCTTCTTTTGTAAAATTTCTCTTTAATTCCAAACCCCAGCTGATTTGCATGTGCTACGAAAAGATAAAAAAAGTGCCAACCCGTCCTCATCATCTCTTTTTTCCCAATTATTTACCCATTATTATATTATTATACAGTTGACCTGTACTACAAATTATAAACGTTTCAATGCTGTTTAATCTATTTGCTATTTTCAAGGTAACTCTGTTAATCTATGCAGTCAATTGGGCATCGGTACTTGCTTGGCCTACTGTCTCCCTAGAGCAGTCTTTGTTTCCAAATGTTACTCTTGATACACTAGTTGTCTTTATTCCCGAGAAAGACTCGCCTGCCGACATTACTTCTTCTCAGGCAAGTCAGCTTGCTAATTCAATTTTTAGTCCATCTGGATATGGGCTGGCAACAAGATACAGTGAGTACTCCTCTGGTTCAATCAACATGACAGGACTGATCGACTCTGGAGATTCCTATGTTTCAGTAAAGTACATGAATGATGGTGTTGACTCTTGCGATCGTGGAAAAATCATTGATGCTGTATATGCTTCGATTGATCCTATTCAGCCCACCAGGTTGATTGTAGTTCAGAACACTCGTACTCCTACATGTTCTGGATATGCTGACAACAGTGGCACTGTTACTATGGTCTGGACTCTTGATGCACTTAACCCACACGTTCTTTTCCATGAACTTGGTCATAGTCTTTCTTTTCCTCACCCCGCTACTTCAGTTTGCTATTCAAAAAAGGCAATGGTAGTAATGAGCAACAACTGTACCTCTGAGGATGGAGACAATTTCCAGAACATGGGTATTATTTCGCACGATCAACCGTGGTTCAAGTCTAATGGATACACAAATGTCGCCACAAACGTCAGTGGAATAATGGAATACAGCGCATATAATCGTTTATCTGCCATCTGGCCTATGCTTAAGGAATCAAATGTGCTTGACATTGCTGGAAATGGAACCTTCAAGTTGTTCAATAGTGAGACATCATTGATCGGAAACAACACAGCAACTCTGCGCATTCCCCTCAATCCACCGATTAAAATTTCAGATGATCTCATTTCAACAAACACAACCTACCACACACACTACTATGTTGACTTTACCCAACGTCGCCCTAATACTGATGATGGTGGTCTCTACAACTATGTAATTATTCGCTCTGCTCCAGATCATAGATCAAAGCGTTCATATATAACTCGTTTTATGGCTGCTTTATCCCAGGATGACTCTGCTTCAAATATTACATTCTTTGACAATTATCGCGGAATTAGCATTAATCTTACCTCAGTATCTGATGATGGTGCAACTGTGGATGTGTCTTTTCCACCAACATACACTTTGTCGCCAAATGTCAATCAATGCTACTATTCTGCCACAGTAAACTCAACATTTGCTGTAACAGTCAATGATAATAATATATGTAGAGGAATATCTCGTGACAACCTTCCTTCTACAGGGACCTTTAATGGAACACACTGTCTTATCCCCTATAGCAATGTTGGCCACATTATTCCGATGCCCAATCTTGAATTTCTCCATTGTCTCAACAGTCCAGAGTGGATTACACTAGAAGATTCTAGCATGGACAGTCACTTTGACATATGGAATGAAAGCGACATGTTTATTTGCAAGGTTGACTACGAGAATGTTACTTATCAAGGGCGTGGTGCGGCAGGTGAGTGCTGTTTTTACTACAATGAGGGAGAACATTGTATTAGAGATGACCCATCTGTAGTTTACCTGTCATGGCTATCATTCTAGTATTATTAAATTTAATATATCTACTACAACAAAAACCACTTTAAATAATAATCTATTCACAAACCATGGAAAGGTAAGCTAGATTATCAATCACTTAAATACACAGCTTTTTATACACGTAATAGATGTGTCTCATTATTTGGGTCATCTAATGATTCATTTTTGTACTACTTTACGGTGTTACATAGTCATCTATGTAACAGAATCTTGGCTTATAAGAAAATAAAATAGTTTTAATATTGTGTTTGTTACTTTTGTTGAAGTCCACAAACACCAGTAAACTATTATTTTTGTTCAAGGAGATGAGAAAGCTTGAATCATAATTATTTTGCGTAATTTAGGAAATGGTATTTAAAAAAAAAAATTAAAAACTAAAAACACAAGCTCATAGTTTAACAGAAATATTTACAATTACTTGAAACTAAAGTTGACACCGGGTAGGTAAAAATAGACATGGCTCTATGAAAAGCTATGTTTACTTTTATAAATAAAAAATTAAAAAGAAACATATACTTGCAGAAATAACACACCACGTACAAATAAGACATGCGGTGCTGCTATACATATTTATTTAGTCATCTGATTCAAGGCTACTTATTAATGTTTTCTAGCCTAGACTCTACTTATTTTAATGTGCTACGTGTATATGAATATCACATTAAAACACCAATCAATACTATTCAAACTAAAATCAATAAACCAGCCAATGGTACACTTGCGAATTTCCTATAATCAACTTATTTTCTAATTTTGCCTGTTTTATGCCTGGTGTTCTTCTTTCTAGCAGTATTTCTCTTTGAAGCACACTCTTGGCTTTCTTTATTAAATAAATTTATTCAAAGAGAAGTACTTTCTTTTTAATCTCATTTTCTTTTCTATACATGCGTCACTTTTTGTAAGGCAAAGTCTTACTGTGTATTTACAAAAATTTGTATAAAATAGCAAGCCAGAAGGAATTTCAAAAGTGGATTTCTTCTTTTCATCGTCTCCTTATTTCTACTTTTTTGTTATTCTGTACTAATGTCTGTAGTTAATGTCGACACTCACGATCAGCATTTGCTGCAAATGCAAATTAATTTTTACATGAGTCTATCACAGTACACACCAATTTCGGACAGAGGCGTAACGCTTGGAAGCCAGTTGTTTGACCACATGGGAATTGGCGTTCTTGAAAATATTATCCGGCTATCCAACCCTGCATTAGGTGCATCAGAAGAGGTTGTTGAAGCAAGTATTGCAAAACACATGAATGCTCAGCAGGTGCTTGTCAAACAAAAATACAATGATATGTTTACAGCTATACGCAAGCTTCGCAGCAAGTTTGAAAAAACGCGCGGGTTCAACGAAGTAGGTAAAATGATATACCAGGCAGCTACATCATTTGTTTCCCAAATACGCAACCTGTATTTATCCGGTCAGCTTTTGGATGGGAAAGCAGAATCAAGCTCCCAGACTGAAGTTGCAGAAGCACTTTTTGCATACACCGTATATATGCATGTGCTTCAGCAGCGGCCAGACTTTTACAAGCCCTTGTGGCAAGTTCCACACGAAACGGTTGCTACTATTGCTGGCTTTGGAAAGATTGAGCTGTGGATTTGGTCAATGGTGAGCAGATATGAAGATACTGCAATGGGATACTTTGACAAGTGCGCAATCAACCTTACCAACATGTTCTGCGCCAAGTACGGGCACGTTCCTGTATCAAAAGATATGCCAATGAGCGATATCAGTGGAATACTCCACCAGTACATCGAAAAAAGTAAACGCGAGGCGGCTGCCTTGGAACAAATCAACAAGGCCCTATTTAGCGATATGCTAGAGATGCTCTATAGCATCCCTGCTAGCGATAAAATCAATAATGAGGTTAAGAAGATGCTTGGAATACAGATTCTTCGTACACGATAGCTTTATCTTGCTCTTTTTTTGTTTTTGAAAAAAATTAAAATGTCTAGTTGGTATCGGTATCCTTTTCGGAATGAGACTCAACCCATTTCATCAGACCGCTGTAGCCAAGCTTGCCCTGAGGACCGGTCGAGCCCTCGAGTGTGTTGCGCAGTTCGACCGAGCGCTCGTTGATTTCGGCCGACGTGACGATGCCACCTGCCTTGTTAAGTTCATCCATCATCTCGCCAAGCGAGCGTGACGAGAATGCAAGCACGGTGAGGAAGTGGTCAATCCTGGCGTCCATGGTTTCGTATGTGACAAAAGACGCTGCCTCGTGGAACAGGGTCATCATGGCCTGCACGTTGTCTTCGTGGCGGTGCTGGGTTGTAAGCCGGCGGTTCTCCTTGCGCTCGTTGTTCCGGACTCTGTTGGCTTCCTCGGGAATCGAGATGGACACGCGGGGCGGGGCCAGCTTGTAGCCCGGGTCGTTGATATCACGAGCAACAGGCTCAGGAATGTTTCCGAGCAGGGTCAGGCCCTCGGCGTTGAGCACGTTCTCGGCCGACAGCGGGTCTGCCTGCACCTGCGTCTGGTACAAGTGACGCTCTTTTTTAATCTTTTCGCGCTGCTCAGCCTGCATCGCACGCATGCGCGCCAGGCTCTCCTTGCGGTGCTCGCGCTTGGTCTGCTCGTTTTCAAGGTGGTCGTGGAGGTAGCTGTTACGCAGCTCGCGCATTCTTTGTCTAAATTCGCCCGACGCATTCTGCTTCCCGGCCTTGGCAGCTGCTGCTTCGCCCGATGGCCGCTTGGGCACCGGAAGGTCGCTGGCAAGCATGGGCTCGGGCTTTTTGCGAGGCACGTCTCTCCAGTTCTTTGGCGGCGGGAAGCCAGGAGCGTAGCCCTGCTTGCCTGGAATGTAGTTTGCTGAGCCCTGGTAGTCCGAGTCCGACGACTGGAAGCGGCGACTGACAGTGACAACCCGCGATTTCGAGGCAGCAACAGCGATCCGCTTTCCAAGCATGGCTGTACTATATAGAATTGGATAGAAGTTTAACAGAAATCACAAATGGACAAGCAGAGATTTTGCCAGGTTTTATCTTTCATTTTTGTACGGGGCTGGGTGGTTGATTCAGTTAAGAAATCGATAATTTATTAAGGTGGGATTAAAATCTGAAATGTCTGTGATCTAGCCCGTGATGGTGATCGGCGGGTCCTCGGCGATAATGAATGGCCCGAGCGGCTTCGTTTCGCGGGCAGCAGCGTTCAGACGCATTGCTCTTTTGGAAAAAGACAGAGATGTGTAAAATGGTTTGAAGAGAAGAAGAGACGCGCGGCGGAGATGAAAAAAGAGAGACAAGGCGTCCCTTTTAAATATTAAAACGAGCGCTGACCCAGCGGCAGATTTTCCCAAAACTCTCTCTTGGTCATTTATGCACGCAGCGGGTGCGTTAATTGACATGGAGAGCGTCTTGGTCAAGGAAACGCGCGCTCGCGTGTGTGTGCATGCGTGAATGCGCAGCATTGCATAGCTAGCTGCGTCAGCATCGCCATTAGCGATTACGGTAATTCTGAAGGAATTATCATAATCATGAAGCAAGCAACCAGCGACACAGAGGGAGAGAGAGAGAGCTGGCTGGTCTTGGCATTCGTTCAAAGGTGGTATAAAAAAGGCCCAAGTAAAAAGGTGTGATGACGCTTTCAGACACTACCAGCCTTTCTTCTTATCATATCCTCCAGCTTTTTTTTTACAATTTATTTTTGCAACATGTCGCTTTTCGTATCGAAATCACTTCGCTCTAGCACCACTGCGGGGCTACTTCAGCGTGCACTGCATACCAGTTCGGCCAGACTGAACGGGTCACGGCAGTACGGCAGCCGGTCAGGCCAGCCGTCGACAGCGTCTTCGTTCAGCACGCTGCCTCGGCGCACGAGCCTTCCAGTCAACACGGTTGTCAAGTTTGTGCCGCAGCAGGAGGCATGGGTGGTTGAGCGCATGGGACGGTTTGCCCGGATCCTCGAGCCCGGGCTGGCCATTCTGATTCCGTTCCTCGACCGCATCTCGTACACACAGTCGCTGAAGGAGGTCGCAGTCGAGATTCCGACGCAGAGCGCAATCACAATGGACAACGTGACACTCGAGCTCGACGGCGTGCTCTATTACCGCGTTGTCGACCCGTACAAGGCGTCTTATGGTGTGGCCAATGCCGAGTTCTCGATCATGCAGCTGGCGCAGACGACGATGCGTGCCGAGATCGGACAGATGACGCTGGACACGACGCTGGCTGAGCGCAACACGCTGAACCACAACATTGTGCAGGCCATCAATCACGCGTCCGAGTCGTGGGGCATTGCGTGTCTGCGCTACGAAATCCGTGATATCCACCCGCCGGCAAAGGTCGTCGAGGCAATGCACTCGCAGGTGTCGGCTGAGCGCAGCAAGCGCGCACAGATTCTCGAGTCCGAGGGTGAGCGGCAGGCGGCGATTAACGTGGCCGAGGGCGCCAAGCAGGCGCAGATTCTGGCGTCCGAGGCTATCAAGGCTGAGCAGATTAACCGCGCACTCGGTGAGGCGGAAGCGATTCGCCAGACGGCGTTTGCAGAGGCCCAGGCTATCGAGCGTGTGGCGCGGGCTATCAGCGAGTCGGAGGCCGGCGAGATGGCTGCGGGGCTGCATGTTGCGCAGCAATATGTCGAGGCATTCGGCAACATTGCCAAGGAGGCCAACACCATCGTTGTGCCGGCCTCGGCCAACGACGCCGCATCGATGGTGTCGCAGGCAATGGCCGTGTTCTCGTCGATTACGGCCAACAACAAGAAGCTCATGCCAAAGCAGCCGACCCCGCCTCCGCATCAGCCAGGCAGAACGAGAAAGTCAGCCGAAACGATCGAGCATAACGACGCCGAGCACGGATCGGGCGGATTCGGCTCAGAGCAGATTGGCCACTAGGTTATTTCACACCACATTATTTATCGGAAGAGGAATCAATACACGTGTTATTAAACTATAACGTGCGGCTGCGCCATTATTACCGGCCCCGTGTGCACGGTGTCCAGGCTCTCGCCAGGGTGCAGCTCGTGGTGGCGTACCTGCTTGTAGCGCACGGTGCAGTAGCCATTCTGCACAAAAGACCTTTCCGAATCACATACACAGGACCCGCGTGTTTTTGCGTCCTTTGGGCATGTCAGGACGCTTGGGTGGAAGTAGCCAATATCGTCAAAGTAGTGGATCTCGCTTGGGTCGAGCAGCATTGCAGCGGCAATCGAGTGCACGGGTGCGTCGCCCCAGCGCTCGTAGAAGAAGCCGCCCGCTCTGTCGAGATGGTCAAAGTAAGCCTGGTACGCCTCGCTGCGGTAGAACGACAGGTCAACAATCTCAAAGTTGGACCAGAAGTGGCAGCCGCTGTACCCGCCATTGTCGTCCAAGAGCCAGCGACGCAGATTCCGCTTGCTGACAACATCCGGCCTGGCTGCGAGGAACTGCTCGGTGGTGTTCCACAGCGTCTCGACGGTGCTCATAAACTCGGTCATGGCAATGTTCCAGCCGTACTTGATTCCATTCTCCTTCATAAAGACAAACGGGTCGTAGTCAATGTCGCAGTAGTACTCGACGTCGGGCTCGATGCGCCAGTAGTAGTCGTAGTCGCGCAGCAGCGGGTGATGGTGGAGGAATCCCGACTGGAAGCGGCACATTTTGCGGTAGCTGTCCTTCTCGGCATGCGGGTAGCGAGCCGTGCGCTTGGTCTCGGCGTAGCGCTCCTGGTCGATCCACTGGGGGATGCCCCACGAGTGCTCGTCAAGCAGGCCAAACTCGACATGGGCATGTGTCAGGTCGCGCACGCCCTGCATAAACTCGTCGGTAAACGGGACGTCGTTGACAAAGACGTACGGGTAGTTGTGCTTGTGGTTGAAGCGGTCCTCAATCTGCCGCAGCGCCAGGCGCAGGCCAAACAGGTCGCTGTTGCGCACCAGGGCGACGATTGCAGCGCGCACCTGTGGCGTCTCGGTCGCATTTGTCGCAACTAGCGCATCCGTGTCTGTTGATATTGCCTGCCTTAGTGTTGGCTTGTTGGACCCGACGAGGTAGCCCGCAAGGACTCCAGCCACGAGCACTGGCAGATGTTTCCAGAAGTTGCGCCTATGGAAATATCTCGCCATACCAACCATCTTGTAACAAAATAATTATATTAAGGATTGCGGGTTTGAATAAGCATAAAGGACCAGTGGACCAGCTTTTTATTGTCCATCCTTCTGTTATCATTATTCTCTTCTCCACAGACAGTAGTAACATTGGCAAAGACGTTGTTACTGCGACTGCAATGTGTGTGGACATGTGTGCGTGTGGATATCAACATCGAATATGACTGATCGTGTAATCTGATCAAGAGTAAGGGTTTGCAACAAAAGAAAAAATCCCTGCGTTGGCATGCTTGCAGCAGCTTGTTTCTCTGCATTCCTCTCTTACATTGATTTACATTTGAAAATGCCACGCGTCACACGTACTCGTCAAAAGACCCGCACAACAACAACAACAACGGCGACGTCAACGCCGACACCGGCTGACATTGTGTCTGCGCCAGTGCCGCTGTCAACAGCGACGGAGGCAGAGGCAGAGGCAGAAAGCACGGGGCCTCGGGCGACAAAGAAGGAGAAGCGGGCGCTCAAGCACAACAAGTGGATGGACAAGATGAAGCAGGCGCAGGTGGCGCAGCGGCAGGAGCAGCGGCAAAAGTCGCGGGCACTGGACAAGAGCGCGCTGGTCCGCGGCATGCGCAGCCTGGACGAGTCGCTGCGCGAGGTGCGCGCCGAGATGGCGGCCGACTATCTGCTGAAGCTCGGCAAGAACACGGCGGCGGCTCGGGCAGCCAATGCTGGACGGCAGCAGCAGCAGCAGAAGGCAAATGAGCCGCGGTCGCAGAAGGCACGCAACCGGGCGGCGATCCGCGAGGAGAAGCGCTTTACACAGATCCTGGTGCACCCGGCGTTCCAGGCCAACCCGCTGGCCACCATCCGGCAGCACCTGGCCAACACGCTTTCGTCGCAAGAAAATGGTGATAACAAATAAATAAAAGAAATTGTCTAGTCGCTCAGAAACTGCCGCATGCGTCCGTACACGTCGCGCAGCTGCGCTGGTCCTCGCAGAAACGAGTAGTGGTTGCGTTTCGGGTACACAACCAGGCTGGCACTGCCGCCGGCCGCAACGATGCCGTCGAAAAGGGCGGTCGCATCGTCGACAAACACATCGTGACTTCCGATAAGCGCCAGCACGGGCGGCAGACCAGCCAGACACCCACGCGCCGGCGACATCAGCGGATGGCGCACGGCCTCGTCAATGCCGTCCTCGGGACCGTAGTACAGGCGCGGAAGCGACTCGGGCGAGTCGAACGGGCGGGTGGGCAGCACGCAGCGGTCGCTGTTGCGCTGCAGGCTGTCAGCCGCCATCGTCAGGTCGGGGCAGGGCGCCAGCAGCACGCAGGCGCGCGGCATCAGATGCGTCTCATCCTGGATGCGCAGCAGGTGCAATAGCGCCAGGGCAATGTTGCCGCCGGCACTTACGCCCATGAGTGCCACGTTCGATGGCTGAAAGCCGAGGCGCAGCACGTGCTGGTACGCAGTGTACACGTCGTGGACGGGCTGCGGGAAGCGGTGGGCCGGCGCAACGTGGTACCGGGGCGCGAACACGCGCTGGCCCAGCTCGGCCGACAGACGCAGGTACATGAGACGGTCAGGCGGTGTGTCGCACGTGATGAAGCCGCCACCGCATACGTACAGGATGATGCGCTCGTCGGCAAGCGCAGGGCTCTCGCCGAGCCTGTCTTTGTCAGGTATTTCCAGGGATGCAGCGCATGCGATTACCATGCTGTGCAGCGGCTCTGCGACCTGGCTGTCGCTGGCGTAGATTTTCTCCAGGCGGTGCTGTGCGACCGAGCCGTCGGCCAGGTTGTACGCTGGCTGGTCGGGCGGCATGGCAAATGTGGCGACACACAGCGTGCCCGTCGACGCCGGAACATCGTACGCTGGGCTTGAGTTAGTGGCCGGCTGCTCAATGAATGCCGCCAGATCGATCTGGCGCGCCATCTGCAGGGCATACTCGTCTTCCTCAGGCGTAAACTCGTCGTTGCTGACGCCTGGGATGCGCAGTATCGGATCGGCCATTACTTGTTGAGATTCCATGGTAGCAGAGATACTTATTGAAGTGGTGTTGTCTCGGGATGATTGCGGAAGATACGGATATGGATATGCAGACTGGGTATGGCGGCGCAGCATTAGAGTTTATAAGCATTTTTAAAGCGGAAATAGAGATTGTATGTAATCTGAGAAGCAGGGAGGGACGCATGGACAAACAATATCAGAAGGGACATGGGAGCAACAAGTGGGGTTGTTGGGATATGTGGCAGAGATACACTATGGCCAGATTTTGCCCCCAAAAAGTTCAATTTTCTTGCCTGCCAAAAATCGGTTTTGCCCCCAGCCAAAATTCCGCTTTTTCCCAGCATAATAAAAAAGCAATCAGATCTTATATTTTTTTTTTGCTGAAGAGCCAATCAGAAAATTCTAATTTTAGACAATCAGTAAGCTTTAAACAGAGAAAAGATGCAAAATCAGATCATAGCGTAGAAAACACTCCCCCACACAGCATGTGAATATATATATTTTTTAAAATCAAAGTTTTATTTACACATTCATGCAAAGTGAGATCATTTTAATAATATCTTTTTTCGACCCTCTATTGCCAAAAAAAAGAAAAGAGAGAAAAGAAAAAAGAAAAAACGCATACACATCTCTCTACTCTACACTATTGAACTTGAACTAGTTTTTTCTTTTTTTTTTACTATGGTGAGCCATCCATCCAAGGTGGCAGAACCACC
>JANBOJ010000309.1:0-17936 GCA_027574685.1 Coemansia erecta
GGGCCGTCAGACTCGAAGCGCGCCATCATGATCAACTATGACATCTTTGGGTACCACGCTAATGTGCTACAGCTCAGCGATATCCTTGGAGCCCTCGGCTACCGCGTTGCCCTGCCAGACCTCCTCCGTGGTGACCCGCTTGTCGAGGCCGATCTGAGCAAGCCCGGCGTCTTTGACAACTTCACCAAGACCCGCGGAAGCTGGGAGAGCAACAAGGGCGACTACACGGCTATTCGCGACTACCTCAAGTCAAACGGCGCAGAGTCGGTTGGCCTGATCGGATTCTGCTGGGGCGGTCACATCGTGGTCTCAGCGCTGACTGAGCTCGAGGGCTATGCTGGAGGAGCCATCGTGCACCCTGCGCTGATTTCTGACGGCGACCTGAGCAAGGTCAACGCGCCGCTACTCGCGCTGCCTAGCAAGGACGAGCCCGACTTTACTCAGGACTTTGCTGGTCTCGAGGGCAAGCCGTTCTTTGACAAGTGCAAGATGGTGCGCTTCGACGACATGTTCCATGGGTTCTGCGGAGCACGCGGTGACTGGTCGAACGAGGAGCAGGCTAAGCGCGCCAACGACGCCATTGCCCTGGTTGTGAGCTTTATGAGCAGTATTATGTAAAGGAATGCCTCCAATTGAATACAATACGATGATGTTTGTTTGGAATACACAGATCTATGGTGACTGATGAGTCGTATCCGCCTCATCGGGGCTAACAGGGCCGTCGGATGGAGATACCAGTGATTGAGACATAGTGGGTTCTGAAGCTGGAACAGGCGACGACGAAGAGGCAGCAGTGCTTGCATCACTGGATGGCTGGTATGGCTTGACCAGGTCGATGTTGTTGACAACAACCTCGAGCTCCCAGTCGACGGAGACAGACGAGTCCAGCGCCCGTAGGCGCCGCAACAGGTACTGCGAGTTTAGCATCAGCTGTCTCTTGCCCTCGGCACTGGCAATCCGGATCTTCTGGTACTGCGGCGTAAGCTTGGTTTCGTACATGGCAAATATCTGCGAAAACACAGATCGCAAGGCAGGTGTCGGCAGGTAGCGCTTAAGAACTTTGTGCAGCTTGCGCACCTCCTTGACCAGCGCATCCATTGCTGGAACAGGCGGCTGTGTTGCGGGCTCCAGGTCGTCCCACTTGACGGCGACAAGCATGCGGCCGTGGTACTCGGCTCTGTCGGACATGATTGTCACGAGCTTGCGATGCAGCTCGCCCTGGTGGTTCGAAAAGTCGTTGACTGTGCGGTCCAGCTGCGTGAGAAGAACTTCTTGACTCGGCGACATCACATGGCGCAGGCATTCTTTGGCATACGGTATCAGCTCCATGCACAGCGATAGAGACTCCGATGCCAGTGCCAGATGCTTGGCAGAAATATTCTTCAGGCCAGCCGATCGCATAGCGCCGGCGCCCAGCACGACCTGGCATGTGCGCGAGTTGAATGCCTTGAACACCTCGACCAGCCGCTGCAGGACGTCGGTGATTAGCATTGGGATGTTGACTGCGCATTGCAGATACTCGACGACGCTCTTGACCAGCACTAGGCTGCAGCCAACTACGTGGAATGCCTCGCCGCCGATATGCATAAGTCCCATGCCAGCGGTGTCCACAGAGCGGATAGATGCTGCATCCGAGTCATTGCGCGCTAGCAGCAGTCCGTGTACTCCCGAGGGATCAAACTGCGCAATGGTCGGGGTTCTGGGCGGACCAGTCGATTGTCTGCTGGCAGACAGAGGCTCGCCGGCAGAGATGGGCGTCGGGGTTGCTAGAGATAGCGGGCTGTTTGCAAATGGTGCACCAAGGTTGGGCGCAGACGCCAGGGATATACCACTCGCACTGTTGCTATTGCCATCGCCGTTGCTGGCAGCACCGGCCATGCCTAGCAGAAGGGGGCTCTGTGGGTCGGTGGCGCCATGGCCGCCCGAGGCATAGGCAGCATCGATTACCTGGTTGACCAGATTCTGAAAGTCAATCGGGACCTCGGCCTGCACCCACTGCTCATTCTCAATAAGAATGTGTATCTGCCGCGACTTTTCGTTGTGGAAGTTGCTTAGGAAGGCCTTTGCCTGAGCAGTCAGCGTCCCGCGCAGGCCGAAGCACATCTTGCCGCCCAATGCCTCATACTGCTCGATAAAGCGCCAGATGGACGTGTAGAGAGAGTGGAAGCCGACGAGGCTCAGACGTGCATTCTGCTCGGACCGGTGGTTCAGCAGCTTTGCACAGCGTACATGGGCGACATCCATGAACGCGTCGAACGTGTCGTTGAGCGAGCGCAGCACCTCCGACTTGGCCGAGTCGTAGCGTTTGAGCAGAGATAGCTGCTGCGCTGCAGGCTCTTCGTGTTTGGTCGTCTGCTCTTCAGCTCCTTCAGATACATCCGCTGGCCGGTTTTCATCGAGAACAGACAGGATTGCACGACGGACCATGCTGATGTGGCTGATGATTAGGAGCAGCAGCTCCTGCTGCTGGCCAAGCATGGTCCGGAACTGATCAAATGTCTGCCCGCGCACGGCGGTTCCCAAAATACGCTGCTGTGAGGCGTCGTTAAATAGCGCATGGCCGTGGCTCCTTGGAAAGCCGTTCGGGTAAAGCGCCTCGATCAGGCCGACAGTCTCGGACATCAGGCTGTCGCGGTACATCTTGAGTGCATTTGCGATTCCGCCGGTGCGCACCAGCCCGCAGATGAACGGAGTCAGCTGCATGCTCAGATTGACCTGGTAGATGTCAACCTTCGAGCGGCTGAGCAGCCCGTCGGTGGTGCTGGCAAGCCCATCGTCGACAAACTCGCGCATGTCCCGGAGGGCAAGGGCGGCCAGCTCCTGCTCGGCAAACGACGACACGGCGGCGAGCGACCTGTTCAGATTGCTGCTAAGGAACCCAAATGCCTTTGTGTCCTTGAGCCGCGTCGTTGTGGCCTTCTGACGACCTGACAATGCATCTGGTTGCCGGTTGACCGGATCGATCATCTCCTGGGCCTCCATGATCAGGTTAAGGGCGCCGATGCAGTCGCCGGATGCAATGAGTTCGTCGATGGTGGGTTGGATATGGCGCATGTTTCCAAGGAGCTCGACATCACTGAGCAGGGCCGACATGTGTTCCTGGCGGCGTCGTAAGCGAATCAGCTCGAGGCCAGGAGAGCACTGGGTAAGCGCAGTCCTTTTGAGGTCGTCTCTGAGCACGTGTATCTTTTCAATGCAGCGGTCTGTCTCTGCGTGCAGCTCCTCGAGTGTCGACAGGGCAGCAAAGAAAGCCGGCGAGCGACGCGAGATCTCTCGGGTCAGGTATGCCTCGACAACGTCCATGTACGCCGACAGGGTCTCCTGCATCTGCGTGCTGGCCTCGTCGGACTTTTCAGGAACAAATAGCCCGGCGGTCGCGCTCTGCGGGCCAAGGACTACCTGTGTGGCAATGTCAAAGGTGGCCGGATCGCGCAGGTCAAAGTTCTCCTCAAAGAATATGGTCGGAATGTCCTCAATGCCGGGCAGGCTGGTTGCGAGGCTAGGCTTTGCATTCTGCAAACCGCCGCCACCACCGGCGCCGCCGTTGCCAGCATATTCGCTGACCGAGTCAAGACCAAACTCGCTGCGTGTGGCATCGAGGGTCTTGAGACGCTCGGCCATGGTTGTCGAGTCCATCGAGTACGTGTGGCTGGCAACGTCCAGCACCTTTTCGGCGTCCTCGATGGCGGCCTCGTAGCGGTCAAGGCCGTCGGCGGCTATCTGGTAGCCGGTCTCCGCGTTTGCCTTGTACCGCTCAAAGAGCGTGGTTGTTTCTTCGAGGTAGCTGTCAAAGTCGCTGCGTCTGATCTTTGGGTAGTGCGTGCGCGGCACGGCCGGAAGCTCGTTGCGATGAATGCGCGATGGCAGCTTGTTCGGGTGGTTTGTGAGCACGGCAATGGCGTTGAGGCCGCTGAGCCTCTCCCCGGCGGCCTTGTCCTGCTTCGCAGCAGGTTCTGCCGGTGGCTCTGTGTCTGCGGCACCGGCAGCCAAACTGCCGGACTCTGCTGGCGGCCGTGGTGTCAGCGGCGTGGGCGTGGGCGGCTGCTGGCCGTGCTGCTGCATTTGCTCGCCGGCACCGGGCATAGGCTGTGCGCGACGCTGGAAATAGGACGACCCGCCGGTGCCGCGCGCCTCGGCGCCCTGGCGAATAATTCCAAAGCCCGACTGGCGCTTCATTTCTAGAGGCGGGGAAGGCTAAAGAACAGGAGGGGCGAAATTCAAGAATACAGAGAGAAAAAAAGGAAAGTGAATATCCAGATCCAAAATCCAGGAGCGGCTGGCTGGCTGGCTGGCTGGCTCTTTGTTTCTTTCCCTTGCTTGCCATCTTTCCGGCTTCTAATCCCCGCGCCCACTTTATTTCCACCGAGAGAATGCCGTTTACATTCCACACTCATTCGGGGCAGTTCTGCAGGCACGCGTCGGGCAACCTCGAGGACGTGGTGAAGCAGGCGGTAGCGCGCAAGATGCTCGTGCTGGGGCTGTCGGAGCACGTGCCGCGGTCGCGCGCCCAGGACCTGTACCCCGAGGAGGAGGGGATGACGCCGACGGACCTCCACACGACGTTTGCCGACTACGTGGCCGAGGCGCGGCGGCTGCGCGCCAAGTACGCGGGCCAGATCGAGATTGTGATCGGGGCCGAGACGGAGTACATCACGTGCGCCAGCCTGGCCGAGACAAAGCGGCTGCGCGAGCAGTACGGGCTGGACTACATCGTCGGGTCGCTGCACCACATCGACGAGATGCCGCTGGACTTCAGCCAGCCGCTGTACGCAGACATCGTCGAGCGGTTTGGCGGCGACCGCGCGGCGATGTTCAGGCGGTACTTCGAGCAGCAGTACGAGCTGCTGCGCGCGCTGCAGCCCGAGGTGGTCGGGCACTTCGACCTGGTGCGCATCTTCCACCCGTACGACGCCGGCGTCGCCGACCCGCTGTGCGCGTCGGACGAGGTCCGGCGGCTTGCGCTGCGCAACATCGAGTACGCGATCGGGTACGGGGCGGTGTTCGAGATCAACTCGCGGGCGTGGAAGAAGGGCCTGCGCGACGCGTATCCGCAGCGCGACATGCTGCGCGAGATCCTCGAGCGCGGCGGCAGGGTGACGATTTCGGACGACAGCCACGGGCCCGACGACGTGTGCATGCACTACGGCCGGCTGCTCGGCTATCTGCGCGAGATGGGCATCGACCGGCTGCACTATCTGTCGCGCGGCGGCGATGGCGATGACGATGGCGATAAAGATGGCGCCCGCAGGGCCAGGCCGTGCGTGCTGGACAATGCAACCGAGCATGAATTCTGGCAGGCAAACGGCATTGCCTGAATGCTAGGGATCGTCGCGAGAGTGTGCGATCGCAGATGCAGGTCTCGTGTGACGGCGCCGTGATGTCACAAGGAATAGGGGCTGCGATGCGCGCGCCCGCCGCATGTGCGCGCTATGGCGCTGGCGATGGCACCAGCGCCTCTCTTCTCCGGAGCAAACTATCTTGTCTGCAGCACACCCTACACTATTTAAATACAGAGCCTAGAAACACACCATGGAGCAGGACGCATCCGATCGCAGGCAGGCGGCATGCACGGCCGACGCAGGGCTGCAGAGCAGCAGCGGCGCGAGCGAGCACCGGGCCCTGCGCGCAGACAGCGGCGCCGAGGCCGAGCGGCGGCCGGCGGCGCGCAACCGCCGGTCCACAATCGCAGCGGCGGCGTGCACGACCAAGAACAGCAGCGCGGCGGCGGCGGCGCGGCGACGGTCGTTCACCTACGTCGAGACCGAGGCGGCCGGGCCCGGCGGCAGCAGCGGCAGCCGCCGCCGGTCGCTGGCGGCGCCCGACCTGATGGCGGTCTTCTACCCGCCGAACACGCTGGCGCAGCCGACAATCAGCGACACGCCGTTCGACGGCGCCGGCGCGGCCAGCTGGGAGCCGACGCTCGAGCGCGCCATCCGCTCGATCGTCTCGATCAAGGCCACGTGCGTGCGCTCGTTCGACACCGAGAGCAGCGGCACGTACACGGCCACGGGCTTCGTGGTCGACGCGGCGGCCGGGCTGGTGTTGTCGAACCGCCACGTGGTCAACCCCGGGCCGGTGGTGGCGCAGGCGGTGTTCGTCAACTACGAGGAGGTCGACCTGCAGCCGGTGTACCGCGACCCGGTGCACGACTTCGGCTTCTTCCGCTTCGACCCGCGCCAGCTGCGGTTCATGCAGGCCGAGGAGATCCGGCTGGCGCCGCACAAGGCCAAGGTGGGCATGGAGATCCGCGTGGTGGGCAACGACGCCGGCGAGAAGCTGTCGATTCTGGCCGGCACGCTGGCGCGGCTGGACCGCACGGCGCCCGAGTACGGCGCCGGCGAGTACAACGACTTCAACACGTTCTACATGCAGGCGGCGTCGGGCACCAGCGGCGGGTCGTCGGGGTCGCCGGTGCTGGACATCCACGGCGACGCCGTGGCGCTCAACGCCGGCGGGTCCAGCAAGGCGGCGTCGTCGTTCTACCTGCCGCTGGCGCGCGTGGTGGCGGCGCTGGGCCTGGTGCGCCGCGGCCAGCCGGTGCCGCGCGGCACGGTGCAGGCCGAGCTGGAGCACGTGCCGTACGACGCGCTGCGGCGCCTGGGGCTGCCGGTGGCGCTGGAGACGCGCGCGCGCGCCGCGGCGCCGCAGGCGCAGGGCATGCTCGCCGTGCGCGCCGTGCTGCCGGGCGGGCCGGCGGACGGGCGGCTGCGCGCCGGCGACATCGTGCTGGCCGTCGACGGGCGCGCGCACGTGGACTTTGCGGCGCTCGAGGCGGCGGTCGACGCGCGCGTGGGCCGCGCCGTGCACGTGCGCGTGTGGCGCGGCGCGGCCGAGCACGCGGCGGCGCTGCACGTGCAGGACCTGCACGCCATCACGCCGGGCCGCTTCGTCGAGTTCGGCGGCGGCGTGGTCAACGACCTGTCGTACCAGGTGGCGCGCAGCTACGGCATCGCCGTCGGCGGCGGCGTCTACGTGGCCAGCAGCGGCCACGCGCTGGGCTCGGCCGGCGCCTGGCGCGGGTCGGTGGTGCTGCGCGTCGGCGACGCGGCCACGCCCGACGTCGACGCGTTCGCGGCGGCCGTGGCCGCGCTGCACGAGGGCGCGCGCGCGCCCGTGCGCTTCTTCGCGCTGGACCGGCCGCACCGCCAGCGCGTGGCCGTCATGAGCGTGGCCACGCGCTGGCACGCGCTGCGCATGGCCACGCGCGACGCGGCCACGGGCCTGTGGGCCTACCGCGACCTGGCGCGGCCGGCGCCGCCGCCGGCCGGCCTGCTGCGGCCGCTGGCGGCGCCGGCGCACGCGCTGCCCGCGTCGCTGGCGCCGGCCGGCCGCGTGTGGGCCAGCTTCGTCGACGTGGCGTTCACGGCGCCGTTCCTGGTCGACGGCATGCGCAGCACGCGCTTCCGCGGCCCGGGCCTCGTCGTCGACGGCGCCCGCGGCCTGGTCGTGTGCGACCGCGACACCGTGCCGATTGCCGTCGGCGACGTCGCCGTCACCGTGGCCAGCTCGGTGGTGCTGCCGGCCCGCGTCGTGCTGCTGCACCCCACCCACAACTTCGCCGTGGTGCGCTTCGACCCGGCGCGGCTGGCCGGCGCGCCGCCGCCCGACGCCCCGCTCGACGCCGCCCACTACGCCGGCGGCCGGCGGCTGGAGCAGGGCCAGGAGGTGCACGTGGTCGCGGTGACCGGCGACCAGGCGCCGGTGGTGCGGCGCACGCGCGTGGCGGCGCGCACGATGGTGGCCACGGCCGAGTGCTCGCCGCCGCGCTTCCGCTGCGCCAACGTCGAGGGCGTGCGCCTGGACGACCAGCCCGTCTGCCTGGGCGGCGTGCTGTGCGCGGCCGACGGGCGCGTCGTCGGCCTGTGGGTCAGCGTGTCGTCGCAGGACGCGTCCGGCAAGGACACCACGGCCATGGTCGGCCTGGACGTCGCGCTGCTGCGGCCCGTCGTCGACGCGCTGCGCGCCACCGGCCGCGCCCCGCCGCTGCGCTCGCTGGACGTCGACCTGTGCCCCATGCGGCCGGCCGCCGCGCGCGCCATGGGCCTGAGCGCCGAGCGCATTGCCCAGGCCGAGGCCGCCGCCACGCCCGAGCGCGCGCCGCAGCTGCTGTGCGTCGCCGGCCTGCTGGCCCCCAACACGCCGGCCGCCGGGCTGCTGTGCGCCGGCGACGTCCTGCTCGAGCGCGACGGCCGCCCGGTGCGCGACGTCAGCGAGCTCGCCGCCGTGAGCGCGCCGGCCGTCGACCTGGTCGTGCTGCGCGACGGGCGCGAGCTGTCGCTGCACGTGCCGACGACCGAGCTCGATGCAATGGAGACCCGCCGCATCGTCCACTGGTGCGGCGCCCTGGTGCAGCAGCCCTACCGCGCCGTGCTCGAGCAGGTGCGCCGCCTGCCCTCGATGGTGTACATCTCGTGCACGCTGTACGGCTCCCCGGCTAACAGCTACGGCCTCCGCCCCGGCATGTGGGTCGTCGAGGTCGACTCGCAGCCCGTTGCGACCGTTGACGACTTCATATCGACGCTCCAAGCGCTGCGGCTGCACTGCTCCGAGAAGGAGGGCACGGCCGCCTCGCGGTATGTGCGCGTCACCGTTGTAGACAAAAGCCTGGTAACCCGGGTGCTCAGCCTGCGCGTTGACAACCACTACTGGCCGCCGTGGAAGCTTGAGCAGGACGCGTCGAGTCCGAGCGGCTGGAAGACCGTTTCCCATCTCTAATAGTTTTGTTTTTTGTATGTGAATTATCTTTTATATTACGACAATGCTCTTTGCTTCTCCGGGCCTCGCTAGAGCGAGTTCTTTGTCACATAGTTGCACACCTGGCGATACGCATCCGCGGCTACCTGCTCCTCGGACCCCTCTCCGTACACCACCACGGCGGCTTCCCTGGTCACGTCTGGCGGATCAAGCGTCTCGAGCTGCGAGTCCAGCAGCCGGCCGTCAAAGAAGTGGCCCTTCCTCAGCCTTAGCCGCCGCTCGAGCTCGGCTTTTGTAACATCGACAAACGCAAACACCGTGTCGTGCGTCAGCCGATCCGCCTTTGCGTTCTCGGGGTCCCCGCGGGACAGAAACTCCCTGTAGCTACGCTTCAGCGCCGAGCACGCACACACCACATACAGCCTCTCGCCCCGCCCGCCCAGCCAAGAAGAAGAAGAAAATAATGGGGAGGAGCCGATGATCCGGCGGGCGCCGCGGAGCGACGAATCGTGGCCCTCGAGGAGCTTCGAGGATGCCCTCTCGATCTCCTCGCGCACGCGCTTGAGCCAGGGCCACCGGTTGCTGTCGCTGAGCGGCTGCCCGCTCTCCATCAGCCGGATGTTCTCGGCTGAATGCAGCGTGTCTGCGTCGATGAACGGTGCATCGCCGAGCAGGTGGGCGAGATGCCTGCCGATTGTGCTTTTGCCGCAGCCGCTCACGCCCATGACGATGACCGCACGCACGGGAAACTCGCTGTAAGAGTCCTGGACACGCATGCTTACTCTGTAAAGTACTGAAACTATTATCTTGGCTAAATGGTAGAAAGATAAAAAAAAGACCACCCTCCGCCATTGCATTTCGATCCGGTGCAATCACACAAGGATCGGCGGAGACATGTGATCAGATCCCAAGAGTTGTGCTGCACGCATATTCCCATCATTGCTCATTTCGGATATTCTCTAGCGTGCAGACATGGACGAAACCCGTCTATCCGCCTAGCACATCGCATACAAATAATAAAGATATGGTCAAAGCATCTGCCCCCGAGCTCAAGTCGTATATGGACAAGAAGCTGCTGCTACAGCTGAATGCCAATCGCTCGGTCGTCGGGCTGCTGCGTGGGTACGATCCGTTCATGAACATCCATCTCGCCGATGCCTACGAGGTTGTTTCCGAGGACAAGCAGCTTCCCCTCGGCGTCACAGTCATTCGCGGCAACAGCATCGTGTCGATGGAGGCGCTCGAGCCCATCAAGACAGCATGAGATAGATACTGCTCAGTCTGTTGGACAAAGTCTTTTTACCTATTTATTAAACAATTTTATGATGTAGCTTGGTCGCCTGCTAATAGTGCGCAAGTGCATGTGTATGCAAATATCAGTACTGTACCGATCATGTCGTTATGTTCCTTCCATAGGCGCGGCTAATAGTCTTTACAAAGTCGGCGCTGCACTCCTTGCCAGTCATGTCAGCAATAAAGCGCGCCATATCCATAGGCTGGAACTGCGTCTTGGCTGACGGACCCCAGACGTATTCGAATCCAGAGTCACCATCGCCCATGTCGCTGGCATGCTGTGTGGCCTGTGTATCGCCCATCGTGCCCTGTCCTGCGCCTGCACCGCCCGACGATGTGACTCGATCGAGATACCCCTGGCTCACGAGATAAGCAACGGACTCGCGGGCTGCAGAATCCAGCTGCGCATCAGACCGGCTCTCGTCGCTTAGACTGCGGCTGCTGTCCGAGGACCAGATGCACCTGGGTGGACCTAGCCTGCGCACATACATCACGAGCTGATCGGACGGCAGACTCATATTGTTGACAAATATGAGGCTCAGAACTGTAGCTGCAAACCCAAATATGGCATTCTTATCCTCGTCTTGCTCAAGGTCAAGCTTTAAACGCGCTTCGTCGGGCAGGACGTTCTGCAACACCCACTTATTGACCGCCTTGGCTTGCGTGTTGTTTGCCTGCTGGGTGTTTTGAGTATTTTCGCCGTATACCAGCGTCTTTTCGTGGACTGGAAGAGGTACCATCTCGAGGCCAAAGTCGTCTTTAAGCATCGCATTCGCCCTGTCCATCAGCGACTTGAATTTGGTCGTGCCGGCGCCCGTCAGAACCTGTGCGCGTATCCCCTCCCTGCGAATAGGCTTCCCTGACGCCTGGCAAGCAAGCGCATAGCGCACCATCTTGATGGATAGGCGCTCGAGGCCCCTTCCTGCGTCCTGTGCCTCTGGTGTTTCTGAACCGTCGCGTGGCATAATTAGAGTTTTAAAAATGTAGTCATAAGCTTTAACTGAATATAAACCAAAAAATTCTGCGCGCAGAAGAAAAAAAAGGCAGAAGACCCCACGACTCGTTAACCCAGAATACCGATCAAGCCATCATCTCTCTTTCCCTTTTCTTGTTTCGCTCGAGCTCAATTTCCGACAGAACAAATTTGTCTAGCACTTGCATTTTATATATTTGTATAGTTTATTTTTTTTTCTGCGCAAGAAAGAGGCGGAAAGAGGAGTCTGTGTATCTGTCGACAACAATGAACCGCAAGCTGCTCGACCCGTTTGAGCCCGAGTACCCCGAGGCCATCGAAGCGTGTCTGGACGACGAGTATGCAGTAAAATGCGCCTATTCACATAACGGGTCGCTGCTGGCCACTGCGCGTTCCGACGGTTACTGTTACATCTGGGACATGGATACGCTCAACGTTATGCGCAGGCTCGAGCATGGCGAGGCATCGCTGTCTGGGCTGAGCTGGTCGCGCAGCGGACGGTACATTCTTACATATGACGAGGTTGGCCTATGTATTCTATGGGATCTGAAAACCGTATCCATAGCTGCGCGTGTAGAGTTTGACTCGGCAATATCCAGCGCGCGCGTGCATCCCCGAAATAGCCACCAGTTTATCGTGTGCCCGACACGCGAGGCGCCCTGTCTGGTGACGGTCTCTGCCATCCCACAGACAGAGCCAACAATATCGCCTATCTGCATATCAGCAGAGGGTGTGGATCAAAAATCAAAGGCCGCAGCAGGCACCTGCTGCTGCTTTGCAAAGAAGGGTATATATGCATTTTTTGGTACGTCGAAGGGTCAGGTACACGCAGTACATGTAGACACGCAGGCTGTTGTGTGCTCGACAAAGCTGTCCAGTAGCGGAGTCAACACGATTTCACGCAACCCTCGTGGCACAGACATTGTCACCAACTCTTCAGATCGCATACTGCGTGTTTGCCAGGTCGTGCTGCCCGAGGATCAAAAGGAGTCGACTCTAGCTCGCCCCGAGCCGTCGATCGTAGTGACGACCAAGATTCAGGACATTGTCAACCGCGTTCATTGGATACAGGCGGTCTTTAGTGCATCAGGCGACTATATAGTATCTGGAATCGAGCACAAGGCTGAGCACAACATGTACATCTGGGACAAGTTCAGCGGCAGCCTTGTCAAAATGCTAACCGGTCCTAATGAGCTGCTAGAGGACTTTGCTGTGCATCCCCTACGGCCAATATACGCGTCGATATCGACGTTTGGTATCATATATCTGTGGACTCGCGTTCCGCAGCAAAACTGGAATGCGTTTGCGCCTGGATTCCGAGAGCTCGAAGAGAACGTTGACTTTATCGAGCCTGAAGACCAGTTCGACCGACGAGTAGCAATGCCTGACGGGATGGTTGTCGACTGTGCTGAGGACCGCATACTGCGTGAAAAGCGTGCAGCAAATGCAGCCGTTGAGGGCGATATGGATGCCGACGTTGACATTACTGACAACGACCCTCTCTTCAGCGACTCTGACTCTGATACCGAAGACGGAGACTTTTTGCTGCCGGTGGTTGTCGACTGCGACGAGAATCTCTTACCGCCGGCCCTGGCTCCAACCTGTGAGTCTGTAGCCAAAATTGCCGCTGCTGCCGCCGCCGATGCTGCTGCTGCTGTCACAGAGGAAGGCGTGGCTGGATCTCTGGGCGAAACGATTGTCGAGTCGATCTAATGGCCGACTGAGCCGAGTCGACGTTTTTATTGAGTTGAACTCGAGTAGATATCAATTAATTTTTTTGCATTTGTTGCTCTCTTGTTCTGAATTTCTCCTTCAAATCACTTATTGTTTTATCGGCGTATACTCTTTCGTCTAGACATTCTAGGTGCTACAGAACTAGGGCGTGTGTTGGCGAATCCGATATGAACCAGTTTAGACAGCTCGCAAAGCTTACGACGCCGCTTGCCCGGCAGACACAGCTGCTGGCGCAAGCTCGCAGTCTTGCCACTGTGGGCGCACAGCCACCGTCTGTTCTTCGGCCTATCGGGGGCAAGCGCCGGATTGCGCCGTCGGCAGGCGAGGTAAGCGCGCTCAACTGGCCCCCTGTCCAGAGCGTGGCAGCCGTTGATCCGTTCCCACAGACAGTGCAGGCGTGGATGATGGACTTTGAGACCAACGATCCGCTTGATATCGTGGACGTGCAGCGCAGCGTCTTTGCAGCGCCGATCCGCACAGACATTGTCCACCGCGTTGTGACCTACGAGCGGAACATGAAGCGCCAGGGTACGCACAACTCGCGTACGCGCAGCGAGGTCCGTGGCTCGACACGCAAGGTTCAGCCACAGAAGGGTCTGGGAAGAGCCCGCCACGGGACACGACGTGCCCCGCAGTTTGTGGGCGGTGCAACGGCACATGGCCCGGTCCCACGCAGCCACGAAACTGAGATCCAGCGCAAAGTGTGGCTCATGGCTCTGCGCTCTGTTCTCTCGGCCAAGTATTCTCAGGACCAGCTTGTGTTTGTCGACAATATGGAGATCGAGTCGCACCGGACCCAAGACCTCACCCGCATGCTGCAGATCAATGGCTGGTCACCACTAGCGTCGACAGGGAGACACCCGAGCATCATGATGCTGCCTCTGATGGACCCAGAGAACATGCATGTGCTTGACAACCTTGAACTTGCCAGCCGCAACATCCCAGGGGTATCCATCATGAATGCAAGTGATGCTGAAGTCTATGAGATTCTTCGCCACGACTATCTTATCATGGACCGCAAGGCCCTTGGTCTGCTCGAAGGTATCCTGAAGCCCATGTAATTTTTCGGCTGAGTGTTGGTACAATAAATAGAAACTGTTTCTAGTCGGTATGAATAAGCTCTGGACACAGCTTATCGCTTACGGCCTGCGAGGACTCGAGCGACAGGATAGACGCCTTTTGAGCTCGGCTGACAACTGTGTCGATATCCTGTGGAGACATGTCCAGATATCCATCGCTGCTCACGCTGACTCGTCTGCTATGAAGCGACGCCAGTATTGCGCCTACCATGCTATCGCCGGCTCCATTACTGTTGATAATGAGGCTAGGCTTCAGAGGACGGATGTTGCGAATAATTGGTGTTGGTGGATTTCGAGGCGAGGGACTGACTATGGCAGCACCCTTTTCGCCAAGCTTGATGATCTGTACCGGGAACAGCGGAAACAGCGTCAGCGCATCTCTGATCATGGTTGCTTCAAGCATATAGTGCCGCTCAGCCATCTCGTGCACAGTCTCTGCAAGTGGTGCACTCTCGATAAGCGCCAGTTCGAGAGCCACCTCAGCCATGCGCTGCAGCTCGAGTTGGTTCGGCGTTATGATGTGCACTAGCCGACCGACGTCCACGACCATCTCAGACCTCTTGATGAACGACAGCGCACTGAGAACACTGGTGCACTTGGGCACCGATGTGGGCTCGAATAATATGCATGATCTAGTATGCATAGCAGATGTAATAGCTGTGGAAGTAGCCAGTATCGAGATGTTACCGTCAAACCCGACCACAGATGGGGCCATCTTGCAAATAACCTCTTGAATCTGCTGCGCCGAGATCATGCCGTTGATGTCCATGTCTGCTACAGCAGCTACAAGATCGCCGCTCTGGGAATGCAGCGCATTATACACGGCTGTTCGTGCATTCTCGCTGGGATACTGCAAGTACGCGGTGTCCATGCCAATGTCTCGAAGTGCGTACTTGACTGTGTTGCCGTAGGCGTCGTGGCCAATCGCTGATACAAATACAGTGTCTGCGCCCAGAAAATGAGCTGCCCGTGCAATGTTCTGCCCAACGCCACCGACCGACGTAAGCACAGTTCCAGGGTAGGAGGTGGCTGTCAACGGCTTGTGTGGTTCTAGATCTGAGCTTACCTGGGCAGTCACGTCAATCGCAGAACCACCAATAACAAGGAGTGGATTCTGGCCGTGCTCTCGTGGCTCGGGAGTACTCGAACTCTGGCGTACTGCCCTACGGCAGTAGCTTTGGGATGTGAATAATCTCGAGCTGGGTCTTTGCTGACCGAATAATGGCCCTGACATTGACGCCAGAGACACTGCAATCTGGCTGGCAACTCGAGCGTTGTTTTTGACGAGTGCAATGTTTGCCACCAGCGATGCGCCCTTTGTCAGCTCAACAACCCGCTTGAGCAGGAACGGCGTGCTTTCTTTTCCCCTGACGCCGTCCTTCTCTGCCTCGCCGACAGCCCTGTCAACAGCCTGCTCAAATATACGGCTGCTCTCCGCATGCTCTTCTGGAATGGGTACTGCAATGACCTGGCCCGTTTGTAGGCCAATGTCTGTGCTTGCTTTGATCAGTGAGGCAGCCTGCTCTGGCGTCTGAATGTGCCAAGGCGCCAACAGTCCGCTTCGAGGGCTAAAGAAGGCAGGAAACTCGCGACTCTTGCCATATGCAATCACTGGGACACCTTGCGTCTCGAGAAACTCGAGCGTCTTGGGAAGATCAAGGATTGATTTTGCGCCAGCACAGACGACAGCAACCGGCGTGCGCCCTAGCTCCGTCAGGTCGGCGCTAATGTCCATCGTTAGCTCAGCTCCGCGATGGACGCCGCCGATGCCCCCAGTAGCAAAGATGCGTATTCCAGCCATGTGGGCAGCGATCATCGTGCCCGACACCGTGGTTGCGCCAAGCAGACGCTGGCTCAGGACTGCAGCCATGTCTCTGCGGGACGTCTTTACGGCTGACCGACCGCTCTTTCCAAGATGCACCAAATTCTCGTCACTCAGTCCAACGTGTATCTTGCCGTCGATCAGCGCTATCGTCGCCGGCGTCGACCCGTGCTTGGCAACAGCTTGTTCGACCTGTCGAGCGGTATCGACGTTTTGTGGGTATGGCATACCGTGGCTGATAATCGTCGACTCGAGTGCGACGACAGGCTCGTCGTTGGCAAGTGCTTCTCTGACTCTAGGCGATAGCTCGATATATGGCGACATCGATGCTGTGCTGTGCAAGTAGCCCCTGGATCCAGCGCGACACCGAATAGCCGAACGGGACGCAGACGACCTTGCGAATTGCACGAATGCGCTCATTTCAAGAGTTTTACTTTAATTCTAGACAGCAATACAGGCAGCTGAAAAAAAAAGCGGGAGACATGTTTAACACGCGCCCTAATCCCTGCCGCACTTCAGATCGTATTTTAAAAAAAAAAGATATATTCAAAGAGTATGAGCGCCTCCTCCAAGCGACACCTACAGTCGGACGGTACAAAGGCAAAGCGTGCGCGACCGAGCGAGCAGGATATCGCTGCGTTTGCGCCGATTCCCGAGCTGGTGCGGCCAAACCTCGACGTTCTATTTGTCGGAATCAACCCGGGCGTCATCAGCGGCCAGAGGCAGCTGCACTTTGGCAACCCGAGCAACTTTATCTGGAAGGGGCTCTATGAGTCAGGGCTGATCCCCGAGATGATCCAGCCCGAGCACGGCGACCGGCTGTTCAGCGAGTGGAACATGAGCATCGTGAATCTGGTCCAGCGCACGACGCCGTCAGCAAGCGACCTGACTCTCCGGGAGATGCGCGACGCTGTACCTGAGCTTCGCCGCAAGATCAGCGCCAACAGGCCAAAGATCATATGCTTTGTTGGCATGGGCATCTACCGTGCGTTCGCCAGCAAGAGCAAGGTTGAGCTGGGACTGCAGCACGAGGTGTACGAATACGAGCGCATTAAGGACTCGGACGAATTTCCCGAATTCGGGCACATGTTCGTAATGCCGTCGACCAGCGGCCGGACCAGGGCATACCAGAACGCCGAGAAGCTGATGTACTTTCGCCAGCTCAAATACATTCGCGACTGTGTCGCCGCATCGCCGCAGCCAATGCCGATAGACCACGACAGGCTTGCCGCACTAGGACCGCAGGTCAGGTCAAGGTACTTTACGACACGATGAAATGTTACTTTGAAAAGTATAGATTCAGAATATAGGTGAAGAAAGTTTACTTCTTGCCAGCCTTGGCAGCCGACTTGGTAACCTTACCGCCGGACTCCTCCTTCTTCTCAACCGACTTGATGACACCGACAGCAACGGTCTGACGCATGTCACGGACGGCGAAGCGACCGAGAGGGGGGAAGGTGGTGAAGGACTCAACGCACATGGGCTTCGAGGGGATCATCTTGACGATGGCGGCATCACCAGACTTGACGAACTTGGGGTTGGTCTCGGTGACCTTACCGGTACGGCGGTCGATCTTCTCGATGAGCTCCTGGAACTTGCAGGCAATGTGAGCGGTGTGGCAATCCAGGACGGGTGCGTAACCGGCGCTGATCTGACCAGGGTGGTTCATGACGATGACCTGGGCAGTGAAGGAGGCAGCAGCCTTGGCGGGGTCGTTCTTGGAGTCAGAGCAGACGTTACCACGGCGGATATCCTTGACCGAGACGTTCTTGACGTTGAAACCGACGTTGTCGCCGGGAACACCGCCCTCGGTGAGGACTTCGTGATGCATCTCAACGGACTTGACCTCAGTGGTCACGTTCGAGGGGGCGAAGGTGACGACCATACCGGCCTTGATGACACCAGTCTCGACACGGCCGACGGGCACAGTACCGATACCGCCGATCTTGTAGACGTCCTGGAGGGGCAGGCGCAGGGGCTTGTCGCTGGGGCGCACCGGGGGCTCGATGGCGTCGATGGCCTCAACAAGGGTCTTACCGGTAACGGTGTTGTCACCCTTGATGGTCTCCTTGGTCCATCCCTTGTACCAGGGCATGTTGGCGGAGGCCTCAATCATGTTGTCACCCTCCCAGCCGGAGATGGGAACCATGGCAACCTTCTTGGGGTTGAAGCCGACCTTCTTGATGAAGTTGGCAACCTCCTTGGTGATCTCCTCGAAACGGGCCTGGTCGTACTTGACCGAGTCCATCTTGTTGACGGCAACGATGAGCTGCTTGACACCCAGGGTGTAGGCAAGCAGGGCGTGCTCGCGGGTCTGGCCATCCTTGGAGATACCAGCCTC
>JANBOJ010000031.1:0-81433 GCA_027574685.1 Coemansia erecta
CTAAATGCTAGACTCGCTCAACTCCCTTGCCTCTTAACCCTACTGTAGTTAATCCGAATCGACTTGTCATCGTTAATGGTGACATGCATGCGCTGCTCTAGTGGCGCCTCGGGTGACCCGTCACGAACCATTCCCTGGATATCTGTTGCAAACACATACTCGCGACAAGTAGGCACAGCCGTCTGAACATTGTACCTGGACAACGCCTTGAGAACTACCTTTTGTGTTTTCCGGTCATCGACAATAGACTGGCCCAGTATAGCCAATGTTTGCACCAGTGAGTACTGCTCGGGGAACTTGTGCAGCAGCGAAACACATCTGCCAGTCTTGACCTCGAGATCCTCAAACTCGTCTAGAACCGAGCTAAACACCGGGCCCTCTGGATCCACCAAAGTAAACCAGTAGGTAGTCAGTGCTAGCAAATGCTGCACTAGTCTGACCAGCGGCAAAGTATTTTGTATTATTGAGTCGGGCCATGTTGTCATTAGTAATGATATTGTGAAATCTATGGCCTATGCCTGTACGCGCAGATAAATAGCAGGTTAAATATATATATACAAGTTTCATATTACAGATAGGGTGCACTTGCGCGCCCCATATATAGAATATTACTAAAGCAAATAAATCTCGCTAGCACGGAACCGTCTCAAATCGAGCCGAGTCACATATGCACTGCGGGTGAGATGGTACAGGAGCGGCAAAAAAAACACCACGAAAAAATACTTTTAGCCTTTCCGAGTTCAATTCTGTACATTTTTTTCCAATTTCTCAAAAGTTCACCAAGAATGACTCGGGTTGCCAAACCAGCACCAAAGCGGCCTGAGGCCGGCACGCAGTTCGTCGCCAAGCCATTGATGATGAAGAAATCAGAGATCGAGCAGGAGAAGAAGCAGAAGAAGCAGGACGCGAGCCGCAAGCGCGCGCAGAGCGGCGACGGGCCGGCCGACGGCGCCGAGGCCAAGCGGCACCGGTCCGAGCACGCCAAGAGCAAGCGGTCGGATCAGCGGCGCGAGTTCCGCCAGCAGGAGAAGGAGCGCAACTTCACCTGCTTCCAGTGCCGGCAGAAGGGCCACAGCGTCAAGAACTGCCCGCAGACCGGCGGCGCCACGCAGACCGGGCTCTGCTACCACTGCGGGTCGGACGAGCACACGACGAGGAATTGCTCGAAGCCGGGCAAGGGATTTGCGTTTGCCACCTGCTTTGTGTGCGGCGGCCAGGGCCACCTGGCGTCAAAGTGCGAGAAGAACGAGAAGGGGCTGTATCCCAATGGCGGCGGATGCAAGTATTGCGGATCGACGCAGCACCTGGCCAGGGACTGCAAGCCGACGAGGAACGAGGACCGCGATGCGACTGTGGGCACGGTGGATGCCGGACAGGGCGGCGACGACGACGACGTGTTTGCCGCGTTGCGGCGGCAGCAGGCAGACAAGGCAACGCCTGAGTCGGCGCCGAAGGCCCCCGCAGCCAAGAAGCCCAAGAGGGTTATTGCCCGGTTTTAGACGGAACCGGACGGGCTGCAATTCTCAGGGCGTGCGGGTGAGAAGTGTGGGCGCAGCAGCAGCAGCCTGTTGGGTATTTCGAGAAATGTACGCCCCTGGCAAAAAAAAAAAAGAGCGGAACTCATATTTTGATTGGGGGAGAGCTCTTTCATGGGATTTCAAGAAATCAGGCCGAGCTCAATTCCGCACACTGTTTTGCTGATTTGAAATCCGAGAGAGCGGTTTTTGTCAGCAGCAAGAAGGAGCAGTCGCGCGTCCTAACAGTATGCCAGCTGCCAAGAAGGACATTTCTTGATCGCCTGCCACGATTAAAAAAGCTTGTGTGTCTTCTGAACAAGAGGTCACACATCTCTCTCCTGCTTCTTCTTTTTTCTTCACATCTATACATTAAAAGACTCTTTCAATTGTATCCCTGATACACACTAGCTTTTATTTGGTTGAAACCCAAGATACTAGGTACGTACAGGTATGCACCTATTTGGCCGCAGTAACGTGGTGCTTGGCGAGTGCATCGTGGATAGTGCGCCTCTGATTCATGCATATCGAAGCGCTCGCTCACACAAACACGCACAAACACCAGAAAAGCATGGCTGCTCAATGCATCATGTCGACAAGACAGGCAAGGCAGACAGGCGTGGTTTTGCTTCTTTCCTTTCCTTTTTTTACTATCTGCTTATCGCCATTTCCTATATACGCCTCTTTATCTGTACATAGGTTATCCGCTCCATATAGAAAATGCGCTCGATTTTTGGCTTCGGAAAGGCAGAAGAGGTGCCGGCATCGCCCGGGACCAGCGAGAAGGTCGCAGATTCGCCCAAGCCCGCAGACTCGCCGCATGCGGCTGATCCCGGCATGCCGCCGATCTTTGACTGTCCGCCCGTGACTGACCCGAGCACCTTGCAGGAAATCAAGCCGTTGAGCGACGATGAAAAGAAGGTGTTCGATCGGATCAAGGCCGAGGTCCCGGAGCTGATCAAGGACCTGCCGCCCGTGGACCCCGAGGCCCTGCAGTTTATCGATCCCGAGATGCCCCTGGACATTGAGGGCTGGCTCACAGACGAGTGCATTGCGCGCTATGTGCGTGCGCGCAAGGGCGTTTACGAGGACACCAAGAAGGCGCTCCGGAAAACGATTGAATGGCGCGCATCCACACGCCCACATGCGATCCGCCCCGACGTCGTCGAGATCGAGAGCCAGACGGGCAAGGCGTACTTTAACGGGTTCGACAAGTTCTCACGGCCAGTCATCTACATGTACAACCACCGCGAGAACACTAAGGGCGCGGACAACCAGATCCGCTGGATTATCTACATACTCGAGAACTGCATCCGGCACATGGCTCCCGGCGTCGAAAAGGTCACGCTGGCAATCGATGCCACCAGCTGGGGGTTCTCCAACTCGGTATCGATCGGAACTGCAAAGAAGTTCCTGGACGTGCTTGGCAACCACTACCCCGAGCGCCTGGGCCGCGCGGTCATCTTCCAGCCGCCCAGGTTCTTTGTCGGGTTCTACAACCTTGTTTCTCCGTTTATCGACCCGGTCACAAAGGCAAAGGTTGCGTTTGTCAACCCCAGCGCAGCACCAAGCGCCCAGGGCCAGACGCAGGACAGCAACAGCAGCAGCCCGTGGATCGCCGTTGAGGACTGCTTTGACCGCGAACTGCTCGAGAAGGATTGCTACGGCAACTGGGCTTTCCAGTACAACCACACTGCATACTGGACCGCTATCGAGGCCGAGTTTGCTCAGTTGAAGTCCAGCTTGCTGGCCAAACAGACTCAGAACTGAGCACAGCCTGAAAGGGCCCCTCTTATCTATACACCAATTTCGGTCGCTACAGCTTTTTTTTTTCCTCATCAGTACAACTAATACACATTGTTTATCTACGCTTGCGCAAAGAAGGGATGGCGTAGCGCCTCGGCTGGCGTAATGCGCTTCTCGGGGTTTAGCTCGAGGCAGCGCTCCAGAAGGCTGGCCAGACGTGTGGCAAGCTCGACATCCTTGGTCGACGATCCAGGCGGCGTGGCCTGGAGCACGCGGGACTTGATATCCCGCGTCGGCCTGGCAACCTTGACTCGCTGAACCATGTCCGCGCCAGCCGCAGCAGCGCCGGCATTTGCACCAGGGCGGACAACAAGATCCATGACTCCGCCTCCATTGTCCTCAAAGTGCTGCTGCCACAACTGGCCCTTTCTCAGCATGCGGTTGGAGAACGGGCCACGGGCCTCCATCATCAGCCTCAGCATATGGTTGTTGTTCCTGCCTGGGAACATGATGTGGCCCGTGTAGAGCTCGAACAGCGTCACGCCCAGCGACCACATGTCGATTGCCTGGTCGTACGCCATGCCCAGGATTATCTCGGGTGCGCGGTAGTACCGGCTGACCAGGTACGCGGTCACTTCGCACTCCGCCACGTCGCAGGCCGACCCCAGGTCGCCCAGCTTGACATTGTTGCGCTCGTCGGACACAAAGCAGTTGTCGGGCTTGATGTCGCCGTGCACCACCTGGCAGCGGCGGAGCAGATCCAGCGCGAGCAGCAAGTGTGCGCCGTACACCTGCACCGCCTGCAGACTGAGGCCCGAGTTTCTCCCGTACTTGCGCACAATCTGGCGCAGATCCAGGCTCATAAGCTCGAAGCACAGACACATGTGCCCGCGATGCACAAAGCTTCTCAGAAACCCAACCACGTGCATTTTGCCCTCGGGATCGGCGCTCTGCAGTCGCTCGAGGATACGCTGCTCCTTGACTCCGGCTCTGTACATGGCCTCGTTCTGGCGGATGATCTTGACTGCCACCTGGGTGTTTTCGTGCTTGTCCAGAGCCTTCACCACCGAGCTGAACACGCCCTGACCCAGAATTGACTGCACCAGATAGCGGTCGTCAAGGAGCTCTCCGATGACCGTGCGGTAGTAGCCTTCGGGGTCGTCCCAGCTATCGGCCATTGCCAGCGACGCACTCGTGCCCGATGCCAGTTTTCCAGAGACAGCCTGAGGAACGGCAGGAAGAGTGTCGTCGTCTGCAAACATGTCAAACTCGTCATCTCCATCGCCATCTGCAGCAGCCACGGGTTGCTCGGTTGCCGTAGATACCGGTGCATCTGTAGTCTTGGCAGCCGCGATTCTATGGCGGACGTCGTCAGCGTCCGGATCCGCGTTAGGGTTGTAGTCAGCAGCCAAGACGCCCTTTTCGTCTTCAATGTCGCCCTTCTTTTCCAAGTCAAATGCTGGCAGTTGCTCACTATTTGTACGATCTTTGGGAGATTGTGCACTTTTGTTTTGAGACTCATGCTTTTGTATAATCTGCTCACGCAGGCGACGGCGCTCCTCACGCAGTCTTCTCACCTCTACATCGTCATCTCTGTCGATTGACAAGTTGTATTCTTCGTATTTAGGCGGCTTGTCAGAGGCACGTTGTCTATTTACCGTAGGACTCGGCGCCTTCTCCTTGGTCTGGCGGGCAGGGCTACGGCTGCGTCCGCGGCGCCTGCGTGCATCCGACCGATGCTCGACTAGTTCGCCGTCTTCGGCTCTAGCATGGCGACTACTGTGCATAGCTGATATTAAGAAACTGGGCACTAATGGGTACAACAATAAAATCAAGGTTGACTTTATGAAAGTAAAAATCCTGCGAGCAATTTTAAACGAGACCTATCTCATATATTTTAGGCTCAATTTTGAAAAGGTATGGTTTTTCGTATGTGATCTGGGGATCTGAGGAAAGAATCACGCTGAGTCCGAAACAGAATTGTAAGCAAAGTCAGAGCGGTTGCCAACTAGCTGCCGCACCTGCTTAACCGTAAGGTGACTTACTCCCAGCTTTGCAAGCACCAGCAGTGCCTCGCGATCGTCCACCGTAGTGTCCATGATTGTCGGACCCCATTCCTCCAACGAGAGCGACATTGCCGCGCCAGAACCAACATTCGGCGACGACGTGCTATCTGCAGCACAAGAAAGAATCGAACCGCACTCCTGTGCCTTAACGAGTGATCGCTGCGGAACACTGCTGAGCGCATTGCGAGATGCAGAGGCAAACAGGACCCGCGAAATGGCGCTGACATCTGCGACAAACTGCAGTCCGCCTCGCATGTCAAACCGATGTGCACACGCAACCCTATCTGCCATAAATGTGTCCAGCTCGTCGGCCAACAGCCGTATCAACCGCACAAAGGCGCCGTATGAAAGCATTGTCGAGAGCGACACAACAAGCACTGATAGCTCTGGCAGAACGCTACCCATCTCCGACGAAATATTGACATCTCGGCCATGTCCATCAGCGCCATCGGTACTAGACACGGCCCAGTTGTTCTTCTTACGATACGGACGCATTTGCCCAACAACTTCCTTGTTTACGGCCCTGCTGACCAGATCTAGGATCCGCTTTTTGAGATCTCCAAGCGTCCTAATTGTTCGTTCCCAGATGCCACCATCAAGCCAGTCATCATTGTCGGTGACAGATGCTAGATCGGGCTGCTCTTGGTCAAGAACCGTCTGGTCTTCTGCAGTCCAGCGATCACATCCATCTCGCCAGTCGCGCGGGTCTGTACCACTACCCAGCTTCTGAGCACGTCTACAGACGGCTGCCCACATGTCGACATATATAGCCGAGTTGTTCCAGTCGCGGGCTGCCTCCTCTACATGCCACACCGTCTGGTACCAGGATGCCAGACGCTCGAGCTGCATAATGAACGAAGACTGCAAGGCTGTCGCATTTGCTGATGCTACCGGAGATATGACCGTCGAGTCACGTATAAATGGCAGCGATATGCGGCTGAATTCGTCAATCTCTGCCTCGACGTCCTCAACCAGGGCAATGATTATAGGGAACTGTGCTGTCGACAATATCTGTAGCTTCAGCATACAGCTAGGAACCATCGCATAGCGCTCTGCAATGTCTTCGACAAGAAGCACTGCCTTCTCTGAAACTCGCGAGGGCCTTGCATCGTCAGCGCCCAAGACATCGTCGCTGTATACCGGGTCAAATGCGCCAGGTTCGGCAACAGTGTCCATGTATGCCTTCATTGCACTCGTTCGTTCAGCCTCAACCCAGGCAGCAAATACGGTGCTATCTGAAAGGAACTCGTCAAGAACACTGGGGCCATCAAAAAAGTACACTTCTTGCAAGGTATGCTCAAAGTCAGACAGCTCACGGACAACGCTCGATACAATCATACCTGAGCCAAGGTACTCCGGGCGGTCGTGTAGCAGCTTGCGCCTGACAATCGGCAGGAGTAGAAGGATGAACTGGTTCCGGATGTCAAGATGCTCGGTTGCCGTGGCATCGTAGAGCCACTGGACGTGCGCCTCGAGAAACGGAACAATATTACGCAGGGTCGTCAGGATCTGCGAGAGCCACCATTCGGGCTTGTCTGCGCGATTCGTGTTGCGCGAGCTTTCAAAGTGGTAGCGCATGCGGATGTCCACCGCTCTGGCCATATACTCGAGCGGAAGCGGGGAGAACCTGCCTTTGCACAGATCAATGTCTGACTGATCCAATATTGTCTGAGCACCTCGCATGATGCGGTCCAAGTTAAGGAGCATCGAGAAGCTGGAGTCGAAGTCGACAACTGTCGAGGTTGAGGACATATCCATCTTTCCAGGCCATCCCAGCTTGGCCAGCGATTCGCTCTGTGAAACACCTGCAGCCATCTCAACTTGCTCCCACATAGACTGTACAGACTGTTTGATGTACGTGCAAAGATGTGATGGTTTGTTCACGATACTCCTGTCGAGGTCTGGCGTGGCCAGATGTTTTGCGAGTATCTCTATGGCATGTGTGCAGGCCGCAAGAACGCTCTGGGGATTTTTGGAGATGTTAACCTTTGCCTGCTCGACAGTCTCTTCGACGTCGACAACAATATCGACATAGTCTTTTGACTGCTGCAGACGCTCATACGTCTTCAGCTCTGCTGCTAACTTGGACACCAGCTCCATCGTTTCAGTCCCGTCGCGGAACTGCCACGCCGATACGCTGTCGTCTACCGAGCCACCAACGATGCCGCTATGTATATCAATGAGTGCCAGCGATTCTGCGCGAATCCGCTCGGCAATTTCAGAAGCCTCCTTCTCAAGCTCTGCCTTTCTGGTCTGGGCGGCACGCAGCTCCTCTTCTAGTAGTGAATTCGTCTCTTCCTCACCACGCAGCAAGTCGTCAACCATACTGAGCGACTCGAGCGACGGAAAGTGGTTGTCCAGGAGCTGCTGGAGTGCAGTCGTCTCGGGACTGCCTGTTTCAATGTCCGTCATTTTAAAGTAAAGAAATTAATGCAAAAAAGGAGAGGGTTGAAGAAGAATCGATCGAACACGTATTTTGCATCACTCCCTTTCTCTCTCTCTCTCTCCCTCCAAGTTTAATTGCCACCACCCATTTTTCGTGTAAAAACAATTTAGTAAATGGAGAAGGAAATTTTGCGGCTTTACCAGGAACGCATAGGTATGTAATGACTCTTTGTGACGCTGGGCTGAGAGCCAAGGAATCTTCAGTCTCGAGTGTGTCGAATTCGGGTATTGATTACTTGCATACTGCCTGAGCAGCATACTTCTATGAAAACGCGTAGATAAATACGACGAGGTGTTTTGCGATGTTACGCGGGATATCGACAACTTAAAGACATCGCAACGCGAGCTGACAGAGCTTCAGTGGGACAACAACAAGCTGGCTGCGGATGTCACTGAGCTACGCGCAGAGATAGCTGATCTGCATGCAAGCCTGATCAAAGAGCGGCAGTCTCATCTTGAGTCAGTAGCTGACAACGACCAGCTACGGATCCGGGAACACGAGCTGGAGCGTAGGGTGAGGATACTTGCTGGCATATCTGACAGATACTATAAGGAGCAGGACGAGCCGATTAGTATAGATGGAGGCAGCTATAGATTTGTAGACGAGGAGCAGCATACGAGCAGCACCGGCACGCCGACACGCCCATCAAAGCGCCAGCGCTCATCTGGTGTTCTTTATGACGACGACGACCTTAATCGTGAGGAGTATGAGCGCAAGCAGCTTGAGGTCGAAAACGAGACATTGAAGCTGACAATAGAGACTATGCGCATTCAGCTCCAGGAGCAGAAGGCAAATTACGTCGAGATTGTCGATGGTCTATCGTCAGAGTTCAAGGCCTACCGAGAAACAACCACAAGGGATATGGCTGACAAGACACGAAAGGTTGAGGATCTCGAGTCCGAACTTTCTAGAATCAAGGGCCTGTACCGCGAGAATCTTCGTGATCTGGTTGTTGCGAGGAAGATGGCTCTTGAGAGCAAACACAGCGTCAAACAGGACAGCCTGCTGCTGCGGTCAGAGATTCTCACATTGCAACGGCGACTCGATGTCGAGATGGAGCGGTCAAGATTTTTGCAGTCCACCTCTGTGCGCTCAGACGACCTCCATCTTTAGAGAGTGTAATATGATATTTGACGTATTATATAAACAATAAAACTTGAACATATATTTTTACAGGACATTCACGCAGCCATTGAAGGTATAAAAACAGTTTTTTTTCTTTGCCTATGCTAAGCGATACTCAGCTTATCTGAGGGCCATGAAGGCGTGCTATGAGTTCGCTTCAGCTTGGTCATTGTTGGTAATGACGGCTGGATTGATTGCAATCCTTTTGGAAGCGACAGCTCGCTGACATCGGTGCTGAATTCAGATAGCGCAGTACCGAGGGATGGCATGGTGGACGAGCTGCCAATGCCTATAGGACTTAAAGAAGATGCACTATCTACCTTGCCACTTTTCTCGTCATCAAATAGGGATGCTAGAACATTTGCAACCTTGGAGCTGCTTGTCTGAGCCTCGATGTGGATTGGAATAGCCGGCTTGGAAACGATGGACTGCGGCACCGCAGCAGTGCTTGCTTGCTCCGAATAGATTTCTTCGAGCATTTTCTTGAGGAACTTTGCGTAGTATCCCCTTGGGATTCCGCTGTTAAATACCAAGCAGCTATAGTCATCTGCATCCAGGTTGTTCGCCTCTTTGATGTACGCATTGAGCAGCTTGGCAATGCATGTGTTTAGATATTCAACCATTACTATGCCATGCCTGCTCACCATTGTCCACATCCACACCTCTATGTTTGAGAACTTGGATATAGACAGTTTTGTTTGAGCCTTCATACCTAGCAGAGGTTCCTTGACATTAATGCTGTGGCAGAACAGATTGTTATGCATTACATACTTTAGCATAGCCTTGACGATGCCCAGATTGCCTTTGCTGGCTAACTTGGATGTGTACTGCTCTTTGGCAGCTGACATGACACTGTAATCGAAGGCTGGCTCGATTACTGTGTCCAGGCTGCCAGTCTCAAATAGAATTTTAAACCTTAGCGCTATGCTTTCCACCGCATCCATGTGTTTTTGGTTTATTTCGCTTATTCCATATACACCACCAGTGGCATTTTGGAGCTCGCGCAGTTTTGCATACATATCGTAATACGTATGACCCAATGCTGGCCTGCCCTGGTACATCAGCGCCCAAACAGACTCTGCTTCAATACTGTTGTACGGGACTCTAGGATAGTATATTATGTGTTCCAGCTCTACATTGTTCAAGATAGCAACTTCATGGCTGTTGAAGTAGAGCCGCTGAATGGTCAGCATACCATTATTAAACTGCATAAATGACGCTAGTGTCAAATAAAATTTAATAGATTCATTTAGTGACCAGCCGTCTTTGGTATGGCTGTCATTGACAGCTGGAGCGCCTGGATTCATAATAAGCTACTTGGTTGCCTCCACTGCTTAAAAAAAATATAAAATAGTGCTAAAATAAGTTTTTGGAAAAATAACCAAAATGAAAAAGGAATCCGCAATTCCGCAGGCTACATCAGCCATTTAAAGCATGGTTGGAATTGTAGGTTAAAGCTGCATATGTCAACTGGAAACCCACTCTATTATTTACAGCATGCTTCATCTTCACAGAAAAAATGTATAGCTCGCTTGAATTTTTATATTTACAGCACTGACTTAGAGCTTAATTGTGCAAAAGGGAGAACGCGGCGTGTGCGACTTGAACATTTATTGCAGTACAAAGGCGCAACTAGTAAATTTACTTTTTTTATTTAAATTAAAAGACAATTTCTTTATGTTTATAAGAAGCTTGTACTGAAGTGAACGCGTTGATTGCCGCTACAGCTAAATAATTTATTATCTACAAAGCAGCTTCAAATACACAGTAAGTGCCATCATAGGCAAGCTGTTAAAGCAGGTAAAAAAATATATTAAATAAATAGGAGTTAAATAAACCAGCCATGCAATTTATATTTGTTTCTAAATCTACAAGTTGAAATAAGATGAGAAACACCAAATGTGTTTTGGTAAATATTTAATGCAAATAACTCAAAGCACAAAATATGTCGGTTGTCATCAATAAGTGGGCACGTCAATGGCTAACATAACAAAGTAGGTTTTCGACGGATGGGAGTGCGCAGACATGTGGAGACTGCGGATGTTGAACTCTTTATATAAAAGCAGATGGTACGCACTTTTATACAAAGATAAAGTGGGCATCAATGTTTTATGCACACCGAAAGACTGCCTCTCAATGCTTGTCTGATTCATCTACTCTTCACACTTAGAACGAGAGATCCACTGTTAATAGCTGGAATAGGATGATAGGGTTTCTTCATCAATCCAGAATGGGAATTACACTTCAGCCAGACTATGCCCAATAAAGTGAATTTTGCCCGCGAAAAACGGATTCCCAATGAAAAATAACGATCTTGTGCGGGATAGGGGTGGAGCATGGCAGCAGAAAGGCGTTTCGTTTTTCGATGAGTGTGCACATGTCGGCGAGAGTAGACCAGATGTCGGGAAATGGCGGAGTGACGTCGAGTGTAAGTTTAGTAAAGAAGAGGAGCGAAGCAGAGGGTGGAACGAGTCGGGGCAATGTGGTAGGAAGATGTGTCGCATTCCGAGGAGTGTGCGTGATACAAGGAAGAAGAATAAGAGAAGAAGGAGGGTAGAAGAGGGCAGAGTTGGTTAATAACAAGAACGTTACAGTGTATGAAGAATCAATAGAGCATGTTGTTGAATACTTACAGCGTATCTTGACACATCCACCATTTCTGGTGGAGGACTGTGTAGGGCAAGCAATAGCCGCCCTGGATAAGAGTTAATAGAGAAGAGGTGCCAGCCTGCAGCAACCATCTACTGTCACATCCGCCAGGTAAAGTAATGCTTTTTCAGCACGGCACATGTGACTGAGCAGATGGCAGCCTAAACACAGGCTGGCCTCGAGATGGAATAGATAAAGCAGAGTTAGTTCGAGATAGGCGAGTTGGGCTGTTGCGGGTGTGTTCTGAAGGTGTGGGTATATATTAGGTATCCGAATGAGAACGAGATGAGGATGAGGTTGGAAAGATTGAGAGGGCGCTGAGGGTTGTTGGGTTTTTATAGGGAGGGGGAGAAGAACATTTGTTTGTGGTAAGAAAATGTGTGTGAAAGTGGAGAGAATGATTATATGTTTGCATTATGCTGATGTGTGTGTAATATGGAGTATGTTTTAGTGTAGAGAAACTGTTTGATCTGCAATAAGACTGATATTACTCTGTTACAAAATACCCACTAGTCTTGAGACAAGAAGTCGTGAGGCTACTGATACAGAACACGGAGACTATCAAGATCGAGATAGCTATGAAAGCCAGCAGCAATAATTGCAGTGGGTATGGTGGCAAACAGCGGGCAAGCAGTTGAGCAGTTGGGTGGGCAGCAATTTATTTTATTTTATTAATTTTATTTTATTTTATATATCGAGCAATTAAAACCTGAATTAATTTTAAATATTCTGTTAATCGCTGAACTGCACATGTGCATTCCAGAGGCCATAGTTTTATTGGGTTCTCACGGGAATTTGAAAAGTAAACTACAACTAGCCCTCTTTTGGAGGTTCTTATTTATGCGGGGGAAAGCGTAATTTTGGCTGGGGGAAAAACCGATTTTTGGCGGACAGAAAAAAAACGATTTTTGGGGGGCAAAATCTGGCCATAGTGTATATACCAGTTGTCCGTCGCATCTGGTGAGATCCACGCTTAAAAAGTCAACAGTAGAGCGTTTCTCTTACCTCCAGCATGTTGCCACCAGTTTCTCGTATGAATCCACACATTATAAAGGCAGTATGGGTAGATGGTGTTCCAGACAAAGCTAACGAGGTAGTGTTGAGCGAAACAATGCCTACAATGTCTTGCTACACCTAGAGCACACTATCTGTTGGGTTGCATTTGAAATATAATTACGAGTAAAAACGCAAACTAGTCGTCAAGCATTGTGCTAATCTTGCGGTGAATATCCCTTGGTGTGTACTTCATTGCCCTTGCAAACTCGGGTGACTTGTCTGGATTCTGCCTTAAGAACGTCTCGTAGTCAGGAATGATCGCATCCGCAGCATCTGATACAAACATTGCACGTACATCGTTGTCAAACACCTCGTATGCCTTATGAGAGCGTACCATGTCGTCGAAGCCCTGGTTGAACATGGATAGCTTCTCTGCCGGATTCAGCGACGCTGCTGGGAATGAGCTCATTATTGCCTTCCAGGTTGCGACGTATCCCTTCCTGCTGCGATCGATTAGGCCTTCGATGCGCATTACAACAGATCCGCCAACCAGGTCGCCCAGCCCAAGCGATTGCGAATCCTCGTCACTTGCGTACATCGTGTCGCGAAGTGTGCGTGCCAGGTAGCTGTGGTTGTTGACAAGGAATATAAACTGCAGTGTCGGACGCTTCATCTGCTTGCCTCCCATGTCAATCATGCGAGACAGAGCATCGACCACATCGCGTAGGTAGTGCTGGAATATCGATAGGCCGTCGTTCGGATCGCTAGCATGATGAGCAACGTTGGACATCTCCTGTGGCAGGCCCTGGTTCCAGTGGCCATCGCCAAGAGGCAGGAATATGTTGGTTAGCAGATCCTTGTATCCGATAAGATACAGCAGATATGTAAGGGTATTGAATGCCAGCTCGTGAACGCCGCCATTCTGCTTAGGCATGGTATCTTCCCTAAACGGATTGTGCAGGAGCTGAATAAGTACAGTGAACGACTTGCTGATATGGAGCTGGAGCTTGGACAGAAGCATAGCGAGGCCGTTGTTCTGATTCTGCTGTAAGGACAAGAGCGACTCAAGAACACTGTCGTTTTCGAGCATGTAGCCGTAGACATCCAATGCATGCAGAACCTCGTATAGAGGGGAGCCCAGGAAGAACGACACAATCTTATCGCCCGTGCTCACATACGATTCGAATGGTCTGCTCGCAGTATTCTGGAAAGTCTCCTCACTGATGACCGTCGGCATAATCTGGCGCACCAGATCGCGCTCAGCCTGGAATAACTTTACGATATTAACCGTGTACTGCGCAAATGGCGACATGCCGGCCTCGTACCAGTGCTCGTTCCGGATGGTGCAGAAGCGGACCTCTGCTGGATTGCTTCGCGACGAGGTCTCGGCATACCCGCGCTGGCCAGTCATTGGCGCGTCAAAGCTGTTGGCCCGGATATACCCGTTGCACATGTCGCTGAACTGTGCCAGCGACTTTTGGAGATGGCGCGTGCGGATGGACGCGTACGTTTTTGTTAGTTTTAAGTCGTAGCTGACCTCGTCGTTGACCAAGTTGAGGTATGTTGCCAGCATGCCCAAAAGCTTGACCGAGTCCATAGGGAATGTCGGGATCTCTGCAGCGTTGCTATACGCGGCAGGATCGACTCCGCCGCTGCACTGCTTGAGCCATTGGCTGAACAGCTGCGACAGATTTCCTAAACCGATATGCAAAAGCTCGCGGATCTCTTGGCGACTCTGCGACGCAGAGTTCAGATCAAGCTGCTTGAGTGCATCGCTGGCGTCCTTCAGTCTGTTGATCGAGTCCAGATACGGAAGCAGCTCGTTCTCGTCGGGACCGGCGCGGATAGTCTCTGCCTCGTCCTTTGCGACATTGAAAAACAGCATAATGTCGTCCAGCGAGCCTATTGTCGTTTCGATGTTGTCGTATAAGCGAGTGAGCTTCTGCGTCGATTTGTAGATTGGAGCAATTATGCGACCCAGGTTCTTCAAGCGAATGTCAAACACCTTGAGCAGCTGCGTAGTCTTGTCTGCCAGGTTGTCCATCTGCTCCAGGCTCTCGCGAAGGAACTCGAGCTCGGCCTCCTCTTCGGCATCGTCATACAAGTAGCTGTCAGATGGCATTTCGAATTAATAGTCAATGTAAAAAATAGAAGAAAAAGAAAAATACGTCACGCCTTCTTCTTGTCTGTCGGCCATGCCTTTTTGATGTCGTCGTTCCGGAGCGATGCCTTGGTTGCAGCACTGGAAAACAGGCGATCGACCAGCGGCAGCGAAATGGCCGAGTTTGCGCGGAGAACAACAGGCCGGAACGGGTAGGCGCTGAGCCTGGGCCAGTTCAGAAGCTCGCCCGTATGCTTATCCTTGACAGTCCAGAACACAAGCGCCAGAACCATTACCCAACTGGTCACAAACAAAAAGTTGCTCGTGCAGAACCAGTGGCCGCCGCGCGGAAAGAAGAACGCATAGATGAGCATAAAGATGCTGATATAGACGGTGCCTACGAGCGCCTTGCTCTCGAGAGATAGGTTGTCGGTGAACGGGTGCATCCCGCTCTTGGGCTTGAACTTTCCAAGCAGCAGATCGGTAGCGTCCTGGCGATCGCCGTCAAAGAAGTTGCCCCGGAAATACCGCTCGACGGAGTTGCGTCCGTCCTGCAGAGCGCCCAGCTTGCTCCGCTCGCCGGTACGCGTAAAGTCGGTCTTGAGCGCACCTGTTCCCGAATACGCACAGCTGACAGCGTCGGCATTGTCCGCCCACAGGTTGTTCATCATCGACATCATCTCGGGGAAGTTGCTAATGACATCGGTGCTCGAGAACACGCCCGACTCGCGCAGCTGGCGCGTCAGAATCACGCGAGCAAGCTCCGACTGGACGACGTTGGTGCGGTCAAGGCAGTCCATGCAGTTCGAGCGAACGACACCCGTCTGCAGATGCAGGGCCTCGCCGCCCATGCTGTGGTCCTTGGTGTTGCGCTTGACCTTGAAGTATCCGAAGCGGGTGTTGTACTCGGCCAGCTCGTCCATCAAAATGCTGATCCGGTCCCAGCGCATCTTGCTGCACTCCTTGTGGAAATCAAAGTGCGTGTAGTGGTAGCGCGGGTTGTTGAACTCGCGGGAAAGCTGCGCAAACCCGTCGCCCATTGGCTTCTCGTACTTGACTTTGTTCACGAGGTTGACAGCAACGACCTCGTTGTATGTGCTGATTATACGGTTCATATGCTTGTTGAAGCGGTCTCGGCTGGCATCAATGTCGACCTTGAGCGTGGGCACATAGCGCATGTTGATGACCTGGGCCCAGACTATCGGGATGGACCCACGCAGCTGGACATACGACATCTGGAGACCCTCGAGCTCGCGGTTAATGCTTGCAGCATTCGATGCTGCAAAGTCGACGATCTGCTCGGTCTCTGCAAAGTTGGACACATTTCCGTCCTCGTCGGCACCGCGCGAGAAGTAGCGCGTGCCCTGGCGCTTGCGTCCGCGGCGGGTAACCAGAACATAGTTAAACGACGTGCCCTTGATAATAACATGCTTGCAGTCAAAGAACCCATGGATGACTGGAAGCACAAACACACCGGCGTTTGAGCTATCGGCAACGGCTTCAATAAGCGGCTCCGAGAGATACTTGTTGAAAAAGAACTCGTCGTTTGCGGTCTTGTACATGGCAGAGCTAGCGAGGCATACGGGGGTGTCTGCGCGCTTCTGCTGCTGGCGCTCGAGAGAGCTAGTCAGGTCAAAGTCATACGAAAAGAAGAACGACTCTGCCGACAATCCCTTGTGCAAGAGACGCAGGTAGGTTGACTCGTCAAAGGCGTCAGTTCCCGAAACAACACGGCTGTCTGCAGCAACCTTGACAACCCTAGTCTCTGTAACCCTGTATACCGTCGACAGCCCAATGGTTCCAGCAACCTCGCGCCCGGTAATTAGTACCAGATAGGGTCCACGCAGCAGATTGATCATGCCCATCACACCATGAGCACTCATCGTCCGCTGGGGTGCTGCCGCAAACGCACCGACAGAGTTGGCCGTGTTTACAACCGTTATCTTGCCATTGTTGCGATCGATTACCAAGTGCTCGCCGCCAGCGCCCCGCGAAGCCTCGACGGTCACCGTCGAAGGGTAGAACGAGCTATATATGACAAAAGTGGGTAAAGAGCAGCTGTGCTTGCTTTAGGGTCAAACGCCGGCACGATAAATGTAAAGAGACATGGTACTTGCAAATGAGCTTACATTTTAAACGATTGTTGTGCAGTCTAGCGGAGGGAAGAGCAAGGGTAAAGCCAGAGACAGAGGGGAGAGCAAGCGGGGGAGAGGTTAGTAAATGCGTACATGTGCTGCTTTCAGCGCTTGTGATTTCGCATCACGTCTAGATTTCACGTACCACCATCCTTGGCCGAAGGCTGAATGTCGAATTGGTATTAGAAAGAGAGAGAGAGACGCTTCTTGAATGCTGACCAGAAAATTACCGAGAGTGAAAAGCGTGTTAGTTAGGCTTGCTCGGACATTTTGCGCCACCTCATCCGCAACTGTGGCATCACGTGCATTGGAGTTTGATTTACGCCGATGATCTCCTTTGATTAGATTCTAGCATTTTTCGGCTCAGCTCCATTGCCATGTCAATAGGGAGCTGCTGCTACTGCATTGCACATGAGCTATTTTTAAAACCCGGCATGACGTCGCAGCATGTGTCAGATCCTACAGAACAATTTGTTTACAAAACAGTGGTGATCGGCTCCCGAAAAAAAAAGAATATGTCATATTGAACAAAGTTGTCAGTGCCCAAAGTGGCAGACCGTTTTGCCATTGTTTCACACCGCATGGTCGGTCTGGCAGCATAAAGTTGCATGCAAATCTTCATTCCCAACACGCTTTCAATTACTACTACTTCTTTCTCTTTCTCGTACGCTCTCTCTTTCTGCTGCAGGACCGCCAACGTTTCTGTTTTCTTTCTCACTCGCTTCCACTTCTTCACAAATTTTCCTTTTATTTCTCCCTTTTGCACTCTGTGAGTCCCTCAATTCTCTCCCTATCTCTTTTTTTCCTTCTTCCTTTTCGATTATCTCAGCAAGCATGCAGTTTACTCTAACTCTCGCGGCTATTTCCGCACTCGTTGCTAGCAGTGCTGGTCACTCGATGCTCGCAAAGCCCTCTCCAAGAGGAAACACACAGTGGTGGGGCACCTGTGCGGCTGGTGCCGGCTGCAAGGGTCCCTGCGATTCGCCCAAGGCCGACTCGCCGTTCAACAGCATCTACAACCCAAAGACCTACCTTCAGCGCGGCCAGGAGCTTGAAGTTGAATGGAAGCGTCTTAACCACCCGGGTGGCTTTGTCCGTCTGGCAATTGTCCCCTTCAACCAGTCAGACAGCTGGGATGCATTCAACAGCAACGTCCTCAAGTACACCTGCTATGAGACCAACTGCGGCCCGTCGGACCCCTCTGACTCCAGCTTTGGCTATCTCAACGGCCCTGGCAGCTCGCCGTGTACTACTACTGTGACTGTTCCGACCAACATCCCCGACAACACCGCCATCACGCTCCAGTGGATCTGGTTTGGCGGTGGCGTCTACTACGCACAGCCTGATACGTCGTTTGGCGAATACTACTCCTGCAGCGACGCCATAGTCTCTGGCGGACCGTACTCCGACGAGAAGCCTGTTGCAACCTTCCAGGGCGGCGATGTCACCTACCCCAACTCTGACGTGTGCAAGTACTGGGGCAGCAACAAGGTTGGCGACTGCAACTTTGGAGACCGCTACCCCACCCCGGTCGACGGCGACCTGCTTTCGCAGTCGCTCGAGCCATGCATGCGCACCCCTGTTACCAAGGGTGCCCCCTATGGTTTTGACTCTGGATCCAGCAACAGCACTGACACATCTTCTGCTGCTCCTGTCTCGCACAGCGCCGACGGTGCCTCGTCATCTTCCGCCGCCCCGCAGACAGACGCTGGGTCGACAGAAGCTGGGTCGGCGGATGCGCCTGCGCCTGCAGCCTCCGAGTCGGAGACTGAGTCCCAGTCAGAGCCGGCGTCGGACAACGTGATCCCTGCCCCGGTCTACTCGGCTGCATCAGAGGAGCCCGCCAATGACAACACTTCCGTCGAGGCACCTGCCGCGTCGTACTCGGCTGTCGCTGACTACTCAGTTACTGACAGCGCCTCAAAGTGCATCCCGCGCCCAACCACTCTCTATTGAGCAGCTTAGTAGTAAACCTTCAATGACCATAACGACACAGTAGATTCCCTGAACACCTTTAAATTTAAGAACTTTTATACATGTATGCCCAGTGGATGCCGAGATATTTTCCTATACGTTATGCTTTGACTGTGCCATGAGCTGATCCACTTTGTGGACGAATAGTTCCATCTGGGCAATCTGCCTGGTTCTACTGTCCAAGTTATCTGCATTTGTAGATTCGTTATCTGACAGTGCTGGAGCTGCGCAGTGCTGTGCAGCGATGGCAATGTCTGGAAGCTCGTTGACCAGCTCGCTCATATTTCGGAATACGTCAACCATTCGCTCATGGAAGGAGGACTCAAGAAGCCAGTGTTCCTCGGCCATGGGCTCGGCTAGGCGAGCAAACAGACTCGTCCTATTATTGCATATTTTACGCAAGTGCTCTGCGAATAGCCTAACACGCTCTAGCTGATCGCTGACTATATCTCGATCCAACACGTCGCTATATTCCTCATAGTCCAGTTTTTCGTCTTCAGCAGACCTAGCATCTAGCTGTCTATCATTCGCTGTTAGTCTGTCCAAAAGCTTCGTTTTCATTTTTGATGCCTGCATCTCTTCGGACTCCTCCAGGCTGTCGTCAGAATTGTACCTGTCGTCGGTCTGCTGCTCCAGATACATTCTGTTTGATTCAGCAACATCGCTGTTTCCGTCGCTGTCGCGTATCGGCATCCCTATCTGGCTAGCCAGATCTAGCGATACGCTCATCGGGTCCATCTTGCTCCTATGCATCGGTGGCACTGTAGTTTTGTCCAGCTGGGACCTGGTGGCACCAGGCAAGACCCCGACATTGCCACGTCTTTGTGTTGCTTCACCTTTTGTTACTCTTGACGCTGTTGTAGCTGACGAAGCTCGTAGAAGTGGACGACCAGTGCCTCGCTGTGAATTGAAAGGTGCCATTAATGCAATTTGAGTTATTAAAGCAAGAAATGTAAATAGTAAACTAAGAAAGAGAAGCCGAAACAAACCTGGAGTAAATATTGGATTCGGTCTTAATCGTCGTGATTAAATCGACTGGTAGTAATTTTTGAATAATCACCAATATCATCTGTTGCGCATCGTCAGCAGTCTAAGCGAAAGGTCAAAGATACGCAGAACAACTATATACCCGATATATCACGTATAAATATTGTGCCCTCAGTTAGGAAATATACTTTGTGACTCATCTCTCGCATTATTTTGAGAAAGGCTACACTCACAATACATTAATTTAAATAAACGATTGAGATTCAAAGCACCATATACCGACATGTTCATAAACTGACATCTAGAAACTTCACAGTGTTGACAAGCTGTTGTGGTAAAGACTGTAAAGACTCCAGTGAGTGCGATATTTGCGATGGATGTCCGGAATTATGTATTTATTTTCATTATACTGCATCTTATAATGCCTCATGTAAACAACCCGAGTATGCTGCTGGCAACAATTGCATTGGCCTTCTCTGGTATCAACATATATAATTTAAAAATTTGCTTTGGTTTCAAGCTAAAATGCGCTATTGTTCTATTATTCCGAAGGCATAATATCAGTCAGACATTTCTGCTATTTATAAAGAAAACAAATATTTATTATAAAAGCTGCTTTAAATTGATTTACTTCTTTTTGGATCTCCTATTCTATCAAATTAAAGACGTCACAGTCAACCAGCTGCTTCACTGATTGCAATACCGTGTGAATAGAAATTGAAAAAAAAACAGCTAGCCTCTACTGGTTGGCTGATTAAGTCTTTACAGTTAAAGTGAAATATGCTTTTGAATGTGAAATAATTAATGCAATCGCACTATGCTAACAGCCGTGCCTTCTGCTGTCCAGATATTAGCAATATTTAAATCAGAACCCTTGTGGATAAAGCTGACATTTTACACTATATAAACAATCTTAACCCGAGGAGAACCATCTTTTCTTGTTTTCCCATTACTACAAATTAATTTATACCTACATTATGCTAACTTGTACCTTCGAGCTTACAGAGTCCTCAGCTTATACTTCAATAATGTCTGCTAAGTGTGGTGGTGAGTGCTGCGAGGATTGCTGCTCTGGTTGCGGCGGATGCTGTGATGAATGTCATAATCAGTGCTTATTCTGGTGTCATCGTTAGGCTTTTAGCTCCTGGTAAAAAAGATGTCTGCTCAATATGCCTATCACCCCATTACTTGAATAGGTTTTAATTGTAATAGTTTTACATAATACGTATATTAAGCAAGATTAATCAAGTAAGACAACATATTCTCCAGATAGAATCAATGGTGTGTGGTTTTAAAGACCCAATACTATCAGCAGCCTATTCTTATACCACTTACTGCATTAATTATATAGACTCTATGCAATGTTGATACACAAGCAATTATAAAGTCTGATTTTCTTGCAAGTCTTGTAAGCCAACAGATGCTGCCACTCAATCATTCCGAAGTACTTTTGTCACCTCGTTTTTCTGTTGCTTTTAATATAAAGGATGATATATTAAAAAATTGTTTTTGTTTTTCTTGTTTGCATGTCTCTCTTTTTATTCTTTTAAGTCGAGGTATTGCAGTCAATGCGCTGCTTTATTGATTGCATCACTTTTAATTTATTATCAAAGAGAGCTGCTGTCATTTATTAATTGATAATTAATAATTGTGTTTTAAAAGACAGAGATTATTTTTATGTGTATTAAAAACGTGCTTCTTTTCTACAAGCACGCTAAATTTGCAACCCCAAACTTCCATTCGGATGTAAGTAAGATTTAAAATGTGTATTTGCTAATGGCACAGGCATCAGTGTACTATATAAACAAACATTTTTGTGCACAAACCCCATCTGTTTCTGCTATCCTTACCACTACTTAATATTCTACAATTGCAATATGCTAACACAAACCTTCAAGCTTACCGAGTCTTCAATTAAAAGTTCGATGATGTCTGCCGAGTGCTGCGTCTGTTGCTGCAGTGATGGCTGCTCTGGTTGCGAAGAGTGCTGTGATGAATGTGATAACCAGCGCTTATTTTGGTGTCATTGTTAGGTTTTTTTTAGGTCCTAATAAACAAGACATCTGTTTAAGCTGTCTGTGCTATTTTTAAACCAGGAAATAATTTTATGGAGTATATTATTTAAATATATCATATAAGCATACTTTAGAGTGTAATTTTAACTACTTGCTAACAGCATGCGCAAGAATCTCGTTAAGGCGTTTGATCATTGTCCGAGGGTCATCCATGATGCCGGCTGCAATAAGAGCGTTGTCAAGTAGCTGCTTCGCAACCTTCTGGGCCATGTCTGCATCCTTGCCCTTGAGGCTATACAGACCCTTGATAACAGGGTCGCGGACATTAATCTCCATGTTGCAAGGCGACATGGGGATCTGCTGTTTGCTGTCTCCAGCCATCATCTTCATCATTCTGCGGACAGCAGGCGACTCAAAGTCCGTGACAATAGCAGGGTAGCTCATGTAGCGCTCGGATACCTTGACCTCCTTGACAGGCATCCCGAGAGCAGCGAGCATCCAGGATGTGAGCTCGTTGGTCTGCTCCTCTGTCAGAGCCGAGGCTGCATCGTCGGAGCTCTTGGTCTGGTCAGACTCGTTCCACTTTTTGAGAACCTGCGTGACGTCGTCCGAGTCAATCGAGACAAGGCGCTTTCCTTCGTATTTTGACAGACGTCCCATGACAAACTCGTCCAGCGTATGGTGCAGGAACAGGACATTGGTGCCGTGCTTCTTGAACGGCTCATAGTAGGGGCTCTCCAGGCCGAACTCGCGGCTGGACGTGCAGAAGTAGTAGATGTGCTCCTGGTCCTCTGGCATCGCCTCCACGTAGTCGCTCAGCGAGACAAGCTCGCCGGCATCCTTGTCCGAAGTCTCAAAGCGCAGCAGCTTTGCAATCTCTGCCTGGTTGGCATTGTCCTGGCACACGCCCTCCTTGATAAAAACGCCAAAGGTCTGGAAGAACTCCTTGTACTTTGCCGGATCCTTCCGCGACTCCTCCTGCAGCCACTTGATGATGCGAGAGGTGATGATCGACTTTAGGCGCATGATGATCGGGCCGTTCTGGAGCAGCTCGCGTGACAGGTTCAGCGGCAGATCCTCCGAGTCAACGACGCCCTGGACAAAACGGAGCCACTCGGGGAGGAGGCCCTCGGCATTGGGCATGATCAGCACCTTGCGCGAGTACAGGCTGACGCCAGGCTTCACGCGATCAAAACCCATGGCCTCGGGGTTCTTGGTTGGCGCGTAGAGAATGCTGCGGATCGAGAGCGGGCCGTCGGCCTTGTAGACAAGGTGGTACATGGGCTCGTCCCAGGCATGCGACACAAAGCGGTAAAAGTTGGTGTGCTCCTCGTCTGTAATCGAGTTTTTGTCCTTGGTCCACAGTGCATCGACCGTGTTGACCTTCTCGCCGTTGACGGTAATCGGGAAACCGACAAAGTTGCTGTACTTTTTGATGATGCTCTCGAGCTTGTCCTTGTCAAGGAACTCCTTGGCATCATCCTTAACGCTAATGACAATCTTGGTGCCTACCTGAGCGTCGTCAGACTTTGCAAGCGTGTATGATCCGAGGCCATCTGATTCCCAGCAATATCCCTCGCTGCCGGGAGCCGCAGAGCGCGTATATACGGCAATCTTGTCGCCAACCATAAACGCCGAGTAGAAGCCGACGCCAAACTGGCCGACAATGGTGTTGGCCATGTCCTTGGTGTCGGTGCTGTTTTCCATCTTTTCAATATACGCCTTGGACCCCGACCGGGCAATCGTGCCCAGATTCTCCTTGAGCTCCTCGGCAGTCATCCCGATCCCCGAATCACAGAACGTGATCGTCTTGCTGTCCGCATCGACGGCAATGCTGATCTCGAGCGGCTTGTCCGCGCTGACGTCCTGCGATGTTGCCTGGAGATGGCGCAGCTTCTCGAGCGCATCCGATGAGTTGGAGATCAGCTCGCGCACAAACACCTCGCGCTGCGAGTACAGCGAGTGGGCGACAATGTGAAGGAGCTTCTTCGTCTCCGCCTTAAACTCGTGCTTCTCGGCTGCCGGCGCCGATTCGGTAGAGTAGCAGCGCACGCGCCCAAGAGCAGCAGAAGCATTGTAAGCAGTCTGATCCCTGGCGGCGAGCAGCGGTGTCGCAGTACCGATGCTGCGCTGTGCCACGGCTCGACCAATTGCCGTTGCTGCCCTGGGAGTGGAGCTTCTCAACACTGCCAGACGGCGCGCAATACCGTTGGGAAGTGCGCGTGAATTCAGTGAGCGAATTGAAAGCATTTGTTCAGCGAATATTTAACGAAAGATAATGGATTTTTTGAAACAAGGATCGCACAAAAAAATACTGATGATGACCGTCATTTTTTAAGGGCGCGATAGCTTCGTAAATAAATTAATTAGATCAGCTGTCAGAGTCGGTCGATATTGTGTTTAAATGGAATGCCAAGGCGCCATGCCCAGCCGTCACTACTTAGCTGAAATATGGACAGCAATGCCCCATTCTATCCAGCGTGCACTGAAGTGTATACAAATTACATGCATCTGCTCTGGCTCTGCGCTAGAATTTCCACGTTCAGAAGCTGATTAAAGCATTGGCCAATTTTGCCATGTAGTTGCCATCCACACGCTCGCGAATAATGTCTGTCTGGCAATTCTCAAACATCTTGAGAGTCCCAATGAATCAACTGGTCTTATTTAGAAGCAAGACAAGCAGGTTAGTCATGTTGCTAAGTAATGCAGTGCGGTTGATGTTGCGTAGAGGTACCTTTGAGTCACCAGTGTTGATATGGACAAAAAAATTTTCATGCGAAAGCATCTATCTAGATTTTCAATATGTGTTTCAATGTATTTCAGATACAGATGGCAATATGTTATTTCCAGAATGAAAACACAAATGGGTCTTTCAATAACAATGTCAGAGGATATATCTTTACTGCAGCACCGTTGTACATTATCTATACATTCTAGAAAAAGCCTTGCTGAGCAACATTTACATATACAGATAGACCACTATAAGTTGGTTTGCTTCCTGATTTTACTATAGCTGGTTGCCTGAATTTGAAATTGCCAGAATACGCCGCTACGTTTAAGAGATAAACAAACAAATGTGTCTAGATTTTTGTTAACATTATATAAAATATAAAACAATAGTTAGAACCATGGAATATATAGGTGCAAATAACAATCCAGGTATTCTGGTAACTCTATATGCGGCCACCAATATTTGTTTTTGTATTGTTGCAATTGCAAATGATAGGATGTATTTGCGTTTGAAAACATTATAGCTAAGAACTAGTACTTACTGCAGATTAATATTATAATTATTTTGATTCTGTGCTTTATAACTGTTAGCCAATGATGGTTGGATACTTTGTATGCTAATTTAGCTCATTAATAGTTCCAATTTTTATAGCTTCCAAATGAGGATAGTCGCTTTTATATCTGTTAGCATATTGCATAAGTGGTTTAATAAGTTGTCTACATACTGCAAATGTGTTTAAATTTTCGAAAATAATCATTAGGGTTTGAAATAATATAACAGCATGATCAAATATATTGTCGATATTATCTACGTAACATATTTCAAGATATAGTAGATTGTCATTTGGTTTCATTGTTCTAAAAGATGCATTACCAGTATTATCACTTGTTATAGAATAATAGCTATTAGCCGTTCCTTCAAGTACAATTTCATATATAGTCAGGTATCTGAGTTTCGTGTTATAATACAGAATTGTTGTTAGAGTCCTTACATCACATTTGTTTATACATAATGATGTGAGATTAATCCATTTGATTCTTTCCCAATCAAGTTTAAACTCACAATTATGTACTGTCAGACTACCTTTATTATTGCTATTTTTTGCGCCAAATATACAGTTTGTGTATTGGTAAAATTTGTTTTCCTCTTCAATTTTAATGTTAGAAAAACAATATGCTCCTGAATTAACATCTTCTAAATCACTATCAGTCACTGCATCCAGCATGTTGAACGAGTTTATCAAATTTAAATTATACATTTTTTTTGGAAATATGTAAGTCGATCTTAAAAGAGGTTCTCCAACAGTATTTATTATACTCATGGATCTAAGCTTTGGGAAACTCACTACAAACTGTTCAATCTCAGCTGCAGGGTCTTCATTACCATCTTCATCGGGTAGAAACAAGTCAAAATCTATTGGGTCGTCCATATAGGTTAATGACAATGTGTCCAATAAACTGAAATCAATTCTCTCGGAGTTATTTCTGTCTTGACAAAAATATTTCCATGAGAATTTAAATGGAATCTCTGACAAGTACATTTTTTCAAGCTTTGAACAGTCTATGGCTGGCAGCAAATGCTCAGTTTCAGGGTTAAGCTTAACCTTGAGTAGAGTGAGGTTTTCAAAGCATTGGGTAGATAAAAAGGAAGAAACATGAAAGCCGCTAAATGAAACGAGTTGGTGACAATAGGCATTAAACATAATCATGTTTGCTGATTTGCTGAAACCTGAGTCATCTTTGTAATTTTGATGAAAATGTGTAATTCCAGGCATATATTGTACCACTTTTTGTGAAAACTCGGCAAAGCAGCTCTCATCTGTAAATATTTCTGAAAAGACTGACATGTTGCTAATGAATAAATACAACTTTGTTGTGTAGCACCAGCTGGTCGTATCAAAACAAAATACACTCTCATAATCTTCAAGAAACCTAGCTAGACATTCCAAAGCACCCAAATGAATTAATATACTTTTTGTGTACCTGGAGTAGTAATTATCTGAGATAAGGTGCATATTTGTGTTGGCTACTTTACCAGGAGAGCCACCTGAGTCCATATAGAATGAATATCTGTATATCCAGCGCAGTCCATGTTTCCTCCACATATGGCAGACAGATAGAAGAGGTAGTTTGGATTTCCACTGGAAACATTCCTGTGTTCCTGGAATAAAGCTGGCATATTGCATAATGCGCTCAATAACAACAAGTGGTGGGTAGGCAGCAATACCGTTATCCATTATAAATAATCTCAATTATAGTGGAAATATTATAGTATCAGAAAATAAGTAAAAAATAGAGGCAGAGGCAAAAAAGAGAAAGCAAGAGTTTTTTTTTTTTTAACAAAAAAGAACTTAAAAGTGGTGGGCAATTCCCTTTTTACGACCCTGTAAAAAGCCCAATTTAATTTAAAACAAGCCTTTAGCGCAAATAATATTTTATTGGCGAGCAATAATTTCTGCCCTCTCATTTCCTCTTCAAAATTATCAAGGGATTTCCCCCTCAGTAGTCTCGTTCGATTGTGTAGTTCGTGTGTCCTTGTCTAGCAGCACACCTTGTTCAACTTTAAGATCCAGCGCCAGCAACCTTTTTAAAAAACACGACAGTGTTGTTAAGCATATTGACCAGATATTGGGATACATGGATAAATAAGCGTAAGCCCAGTGGAGATGGGTACGTAATCAGATCAAGATTGCACACAAAAAGTAAACGCATGTGATCCTTCCGATCGATGGCTGACGTGAGGTGGCGCAAAGCAGGTCGCGCTTAAGGTGGGACGTATAGATTCTCTTGGAAGCCACAAAGACAGCGAAAAGCGAAGTTTCACTCTGTGGCTCAGTCAGCCAGGTGGCTGCTCTTTGCTATATAGCTTGTTTTCTTCGATACATCCATGCCAAGTACATTTACAATTCGATATGCACTATTTCTTCTAGCAACACGTAGTAATATATGTCGTCGAAGTGGTCATCTTTATTGGTATCGGTATTGCTGTGCTTGGGCCACCGAGTCATATATCGGCGAGGTCTTGTGAAGCGTACATTGTAGAAAATATATGCATATGGCATCTGAGCACAGACAATGCGGTATGCATTCGGAATTTGTATTCTCAGAAGGAATTGCCTCAAGAACGTCGGTGTCAGCTCACCACCGCGAAAACCACTCCGCTCCGCCCCAAACTATTCGGTCGATATTTTTAGATCCTCGAAAGTGAATTTGACAATGTTGAAACGGCTGGGGGAACTCGAATTCTGGAACTGTTGAGAAGACCGAGACGATGCAGCCTGAAAAGCAGGGGAGGGGAGAAGAATGTCAAAAATGTATGTGGGGGAGGCGATCAACGAAAAAAAATAAGGGGGCGCTTTTTTGTCTGAGCACACTGGCCGATTATAAAAGAAGCACGACAACCACGCGAAAATGAATAGTCAAAGCAAATTGGCTGGGCTGGGTCTGGATTCGTTCTCTTCTCTACTACTGTACTTTTTAAATATTTTTATCTTTATTATTTGTTATAAACCACGCATTAGGACCGCTCATGAAGTTTGGCAAATACCTAGAGGCCGAACAGGTCCCAGAGTGGGGCAAGATGTACGTCGACTACAAGGGCCTCAAGAAGCAGGTCGGAGTGGTTGCAAAGGCCATAGATATGAAGAGCAGCGGCAACGAGGAACGGTCCTCGCTGCTGCGACGCGCATCGACGTACTTGGGTTACGACAGCTTCTCGCTGGGGAATGCCGAGGCGGCAATAAGCAACAGCAGCAGCCCGTCGCCAGTCCCTTTCCCCGAGTCACCCTCGGCGCCCATTCCGCCCGCAGTAGCTGCAGTTCCGGAGCAGTCTCTGCGCAGAGAGCTTGCAGACGACAGCGGCTGCTGCTCCCGTGCAGGGTGCACAAAGTGCAGCCATTTCGACAGCATCGTGTCTGCATCACCGCAGATAGCCATGAACATGTCAGCTGGTAACATGGGCAAGGTCGCCTCTACGTCAATGGCTTTGGCGCACGACGCAAACATCAAGATCCCAATCTCGGCGCAGGACTCGTTCACAAACAACATCAGGCAGCGCCGGGTGCCCGTGGCCAGCGGAGACTGTCTTTCTGACGGTAAGTCATCGAGCCCTTATTTGCACGCAGAACTTGTGTGCACTTTCTGCATGCATCCTGCCACTTTCTGCCGTTGAGCTCCGGGCTCTTCCGAATAGTGCCGCTAGAGCATCTGGTCTAGTGTGATTACAAATGTGCTTGACGCTCTTCCATGATCGGTTCTGGTTCTTTGCCATTGCTTTTCGGCAGCACAATAGCACGTGTACTATTTTTTTCGCTAACAATCCACGCACTAGTGCTGTTGGACTAGCGAGGTATAGCATTGACCTCTGATGCCTGGATGTCAAGGTCGATGGCGGCAGCTGTATGGCGTCTGGTTGTCCATGACGGCTTTATGGCAAATGAAAATGAAAAAAAGCGTAACAACCGTGCATGTTGCTGTCCTTGCATGCTGATCTTTGTATCGTTATCGATGCCGCGCTTGCCCCTTTTACTCCTTCTCTCACTAATCGTTGACTTTGGATTTGTGCACGTGCACCAGTCTCTTGCGGATACTGGGTGTGCACCGGTAATGTTTCACTACAGCTTCTAGCTGCTTGCTGACAGGTGCAGGCTTGTTACTGACAATGTATTAATGGCTGCGCCCCTCATTGGGATCTACCATTCTCAATGTAAGCAATATACTCTGTGTAGAAGCGTACAAGAAGGCGCTTGCAGCACGACTACCCGAAGAGCTGGAGCTTTTCGAGCAGCTCGAGCAGGAGCTGGCAAAGGTCAACGACTTTTACCGGCAGAAGCAGACGCTGTTCAGCTGCCGATTAGACAACATCAAGAAGCAACAGATGATATATGACGAGATGCTCAGCGAGGAGATTGAGGCGGCAAATCTTAAAATCAGACCCAACATGACAAAGTCGTTCTCGAGCATGAACAAGCTGAGCATGCCGGCTTCGACTTCCAAGTCTGGCGGAAAGGCCAGCGCAAAATCGAGCAGCATGGATGTCAGCAGAGGCGACGGCAGTAGCAGCAGCAGCAGCTCAGACCCAAGTCCGCAGCTGCGTGCTGCGCGAAGCAAAATCAAGCACGCCATGCTCGAGCTCTACCGCGGCATAGATCTGCTGAAAAACTACCGCATTTTGTGCTACACAGCGTTTATCAAGGCGCTGAAAAAGTACCAGAAGGTTGCAAAGTGGTGCGAGGGCACCGAGTACTTCCTCAACCGCGTCGACGCATGCTACATGGCCACGTCGAGCCAGCTGAACAAGATGGCATCGGAGCTCGAGGGAATGTATGTCAACAGGTATGCCGGCGGATCGCGGTCGAGAGGAATGAACAAGCTGCGGCTCAACCCGACCGGGACGGGCAACAGCAACCAGGGATGCATCTTCCGCTGCGGGGTGATGCTGGGCACGTCGGTTCCGCTGATTGCACGCGCAATATACGAGGCCAATCGGATCGAGAACGAGGACCGCTTACCCTACCACCGGCAGCTGCTGCAGATATACGGCAGCATATTTCTGGTGATCCTGTTCCTGCTCCTGTTCTCTCTGAACATCATGGCGTGGGCGCGTGCACACATCAACTACCGGTTTATCTTCGAGGTCGACCCGCGCGACTTTCTCGACTCGTGGCAGTTCCTCGAGCTGTCGTCGTTCTTTCTGCTGATATCCAGCGTGGTGTTCTGGATCAACTTTACACTGCGGATCGAGCACAACGCGTACATCTGCATATACGTGCTGCTGGGCGTGCTCTTGGGGCTGTTCCTGATGCCGCTGAAGACGTTCTACTGGACATCGCGGTGGTGGCTGATGAAGTCGCTCTGGCGGATCCTATTCTCTGGGCTGTACAGGGTCGAGTTCCGCGACTTCTTCCTGGGAGACGAGATGTGCAGCCTGACGTACACGTTCTCGATGATCCTGATGCTCGGCTGTGCTGGCACTCACAAGTGGAGCGACCTGGACGAAACGTGCAACACGTCGCAGTGGTGGTCCAACGCGGCGTTCCTGATGCTGCCCAACGTGTTCCGGCTGCTGCAGTGCATCCGGCGGTTTGTCGACAGCGGCGACGCGTTCCCGCATCTGGCCAACGGGGCCAAGTACTCGTCAACGATCATTACGATATGGCTGGCATCGGCCAATCGTATTGCCGGCGGCAACGCCTGGCGGTCGGTCTGGGTGGCCAGCGCGATTGCCAACTCGTGCTTCACGTCGCTGTGGGACCTGCTGATGGACTGGGGCCTGTTTGAGTCGCGGAGCAAGCACCGGTTCCTGCGGTCGGAGCTAAAGTTCGACCGGCCGTGGGTGTACTACGTGGCGATAGTGGTCGATGTGATCCTGCGGTTTGTCTGGATCACGCAGATCTCGCCAAACTTCTTCTCGTTCGGGCACAAGGTGCACCAGTCGACGATTGCATATATAGCGGCGGTGCTCGAGGTGCTGCGGCGGTTCTCGTGGAACTTCTTCCGTGTCGAGAACGAGCATATCAGCAACTGCGGCCAGTTCCGCGCTACCACCGATATTCCGTTACCGTTCAGCTTTGATGCTGCTGGCCAGGCGTCGGACAGCGAGCGCACGCACAACGAATTTGATCACTCGTGCGCGTCGGCCGGGCCAAGCGCGCCGGTCTCTCCGCAGTCGACGATCTCGCCGACACCGCATACGAGGATATAGAAGTGTTATTTTATTAATTCTGATAGCTGTAGTTTATTAATGTCATTCTGGCTGGACATATGCACGGACGACCTGGCCCCAGAGCACGTCAGCGTGGCACTGCGAGCAGCTTGCAATCGTGGGCAGCAGTGGGCTAGGCCGAGAGCTGCCATCACTGCTGCTGCTCGTACTTTTGGCGAGGCAGTAGAGGTGCCAAGACGCGGAGCACGATGTGCAGGCGCCCCACGGCCTGGCTTCGTCAAGAAGTACATGGCAGATGGAGCATGTCTCGCCGGGAGCGGGCGGACCCAGATACATGCACTGCATCGGGGCCTGCTCGAACACCCGGGCGATGTCCGTGTTCTCGAATGCAATGTGGCGCGGGACTCTGTGGCGCTGGGCCTGCGCGCGGACGCTGTCGCACAGCACGGGGTCGGGGCACGCGATGGCCAGTGGCCAGAAGCAGAACGGCGCGGCGGCCAGCATGACGCTGAGGGCGAGCAGCTTTGTGGCCAGCTGCTTCTGCCTCGGGCCGTAGAGCACGCGGCTGACGTCGAACGGCACCGAGTCGACTGACGAGTGCCGCGACAGGTGCGGGTTCTGCCACGCCCACTCGAACTGCAGCGCCGAGGCCTTGCTCGGAAATCCGTGGACAATCAATAGCATCTCCCTAGCCAACCATGATATCTAAAAAAAGTTAGCAAGCTTATTTGTTATCAGTGAATGTAGCAATGTGACGCGGTATCGATTAATACTCTTCTTACCATGGTCGGCGGCTGCGTGTGGTGAATGCGCCGGCGGAGATCTCGCCGTTGTGCTGACGCAGGCGGCGCATCGGGTTGGGCGTCGAGCCAACGTAGACGTAATCCCGCGTGCCTGGCTTGAGCGAGCGCAGCAGATAGCAGCAGTAGAAGACGCAGGGCGCAATGCCGCTGCTGTCCATTCTGAGAAGAGCAGCGCAGAGACAAGAAATATGCGACCGTGTTACGAAGGCGAAAAAGAGCAGGGAAAAAGAATGGATTTTCGGATACACCGTTCAACCGGGTTTTGCTTCTCGCCCCCAACTGAGAGGTGCAGCAGCAGTAGGCGGCCGTATCTCGCTGACGCGCACGCAGACGCCAGATTAGAGCTGATAGGCTCTCTTATCGATAAGAGCAGGGAGGCAGGTCTGATGGCTCGTGCGGGGAGGCTGACAATAATGGCAAAAACATTGCGCAAATCCGCACGCATTTCGGAGAAAATTTTCGTTCCTCCTGAGACGAAAGCCGTGCAAAGACGCCCTTTTGGTCACCGTGCTTTTCGCTTCTTTCAATATCAGCACCTCTTCACCTCACTTCACATTTTTGTTCTTTTTTATTCTAGAGATAACAGCAGGCAGAAAGAGATTCGCTCTTTTTATACTGAATCTCGCCACACATTCCCGAATCTTCCGATTAACGCACTTTACGAGCATAAGCAGCATACAGCACAATGGCTAGCTTACTTCGGGCCGCTCGCAGCCAGGCGCTGCGTCAGCGCGGCGCGGGCCTGAGTCTGGGCGCGGGTCTGGGCCTGGGCGGGCGCCGGTCGCTGCTTGCAGCTACGGCCACGGCCTCGGCGGCAGCGGTGCGCGCCAAGTCGACGGTCGCGCCGCACCCGAGCGAGTCGTTCCTGTCGGGCAACGTGACGCCGTACATCGAGGAGATGTACGCGGCGTACCTCAACGACCCGCAGTCGGTGCACGTCAGCTGGCGCACGTACTTTGGTAACGTCGACAAGGGCGCGCGGCCGGGGCAGGCGTTCCAGATGGCGCCTGATCTGATCGCGGCCACGGCGATCAACCCGGCGAGCGACGCCGTGTCGAACCTGTCCGGGCTGCAGGGCAACCCCGAGATTGTCGACCATCTCAAGATCCAGCTGATGGTGCGTGCGTACCAGGTGCGCGGCCACCACCTGGCCAAGCTCGACCCGCTGGGCATCCAGACGCCCGACGCCAGCAAGGTGTCGGCCAGCGAGCTGAAGCCAAGCTACTACGGCTTCACCGAGCGCGACATGGACCGCAAGTTCACGCTGGGCCCGGGCGTGCTGCAGAACTTTGCCAAGGCCGGCCACAAGGAGATGGCGCTGCGCGACATTGTCAAGACGCTCGAGCAGGTGTACTGCGGCCACGTCGGCGTCGAGTACACGCACATTGCCGAGCGCGACCAGTGCGACTGGATCCGCGAGCGCTTCGAGGTGCCCGAGCGCTTCACCTACACTAAGGACCAAAAGTTCCGCATCCTGGACCGCCTGATCTGGGGCACCAGCTTCGAGAAGTTCGCGTCGACCAAGTGGCCCAGCCAGAAGCGGTTCGGCCTGGAGGGCTGCGAGGCGCTGATTCCGGGCATGAAGGAGCTGATTGACCACTCGGTCGACCTGGGCGTCGAGTCCATCGTCATGGGCATGGCGCACCGCGGCCGCCTGAACGTGCTGAGCAACGTCGTGCGCAAGCCCAACGAGTCCATCTTCTGCGAGTTCTCGGGCGAGCTGGAGCCGTCGAACGAGGGCTCGGGCGACGCCAAGTACCACATGGGCATGAACTTTGACCGCCCGACGCCCAACGGCAAGCGCGTGCACCTGTCGCTGCTGGCCAACCCGTCGCACCTCGAGGCCACCGACCCCGTCGTGCTGGGCAAGACGCGCGCGCTGCAGCTGTACACCAACGACGCCGAGCGCACGCGCACGATGCCGCTGCTGCTGCACGGCGACGCCGCGTTTGCGGCGCAGGGCGTCGTGTACGAGACCCTCGGGTTCAGCGACCTGCCCGGCTACGCGACCGGCGGCACGGTGCACGTGATCGTCAACAACCAGGTCGGGTTCACGACCGACCCGCGCTTTGCGCGCTCGACCTCGCACCCGTCGGAGATTGCCAAGTCGATCAGCGCGCCGATTGTCCACGTCAACGCCGACGACGTCGAGTCGGTCGTGTTCGCGTTCTCGTTCGCGGCCGAGTGGCGCCAGAAGTTCCACAAGGACATCGTCATCGACCTGGTCGGGTACCGGCGCCACGGCCACAACGAGGCGGACCAGCCGTCGTTCACGCAGCCGCTGATGTACAAGAAGATCAAGCAGCAGCAGCCGGTCATCGACAAGTACGTGGCGCAGCTGGTGGCCGAGGGCACGTTCACGCGCGAGGAGGTCGAGGCCAGCAAGAAGCGCGTGTGGGACATGCTGGACGAGTCGTACCGCAACAGCAAGGACTACAAGCCGTCGAGCACCGAGTGGCTGTCGTCGGCGTGGCCCGGGTTCAAGTCGCTGGCCGAGCTGGCCACCGAGGTGACGCCGGCGTACCCGACGGGCGCCAGCGACGAGATTGTCGAGCACGTGGGCAAGTTCATCTCGTCGGTGCCGTCGGACTTTACGGCGCACCCGCTGCTGTCGCGCATCTTCAAGGCGCGCGGCGAGGCGCTGAGCAGCGGCCACGGCATCGACTGGGCGGCGGCCGAGGCGCTCGCGTTCGGCACGCTGCTGATGGAGGGCAAGCACGTGCGGCTGAGCGGCCAGGACGTCGAGCGCGGCACGTTCTCGCACCGGCACGCGGTGCTGCACGACCAGAACAACGAGCGGCAGTACACGCAGCTGGCGAACCTGAGCCCGACGCAGGCGCCGTTCTCGGTCAGCAACTCGTCGCTGTCGGAGTACGGCGTGCTCGGGTACGAGCTGGGCTACTCGCTGGCGAACCCGAACGCGCTGGTGATGTGGGAGGCGCAGTTCGGCGACTTCGCCAACACGGCGCAGGTGATCATCGACCAGTTCATCGCGGCGGGCGAGAAGAAGTGGCTGCAGCGCACGGGCCTGACGATGCTGCTGCCGCACGGCTTCGACGGCCAGGGCTCGGAGCACTCGTCGGCGCGGCTGGAGCGCTACCTGCAGCTGTGCGACGAGCACCCGTACGTGTTCCCGGCGCCCGAGAAGCTTGCGCGTCAGCACCAGGACTGCAACATGCAGGTGGTGTACCCGACGACGCCGGCCAACTACTTCCACGCGCTGCGCCGCCAGATCTACCGCGACTACCGCAAGCCGCTGGTGGTGATGACGTCGAAGAAGCAGCTGCGCTTCCCGCTGTGCAAGTCGGAGCTGAGCGAGATGACCGGCCACACGTTCTTCCAGCGCTACATCCCCGAGAGCCACCCGGCCGAGGGCGGCTTCACGCTGGTGGCGCCCGAGCAGATCCGCACGCACATCCTGTGCACGGGCCAGGTGTACTACACGCTGCTGCAGGCGCGCGAGCTGAACAACGTGCGCGACGTGGCGATTTCGCGTGTCGAGCAGCTGCACCCGTTCCCGTGGGACCTGGTGCGCGACCACGTGGAGAAGTACCCGAACTGCGAGTTCGTGTGGGCGCAGGAGGAGCCGCTGAACATGGGCTCGTGGGCGCACGTCGAGCCGCGGCTGCGCACCATCTTCAACCACACCGAGAGCCACAAGGGCAAGGCCATCCGCTACGCCGGCCGCGACCCGTCGGGCCCCGTGGCCACGGGCAACCACAAGCAGCACGTGTTCGAGGAGTGGGCCTTCACGTCGCAGGCCCTGTTCGGCGAGGCGCGCAAGCCGACGGACATTGTGTCCGGCGTGCCCAAGTGGGAGTAGGGCGCAGCAGCCTGAGCCAGCGCCTGGTCTCGGTTCCATTTCTGTTTTTTCTTTCCCCTCTCTTTCCCTCTCTTATAAGTTTAGAACAAAAGTCTCAGCACACATTATTCCATTTGATATTGTTTTTTACATGAAGTAGCTCCATCCGCCGCTGGGGGGCTGCATGGCGTCGGGGTCGGGGTCGCCGCTGAACAGGCCGCTGCCGCCGGGGCCGGCCGGGCCGCCTCGGCCGCCGGGGCGCGCCGGGCCGGGGACGCCGCCGAACGGGCCGATGGGGTCGAAGCGGGCGCCCGGGGGCACGGCGCCCTGCGGCAGGCCCGCCGGGCGGCCGCCGTCGCCCAGCGGCGCGCCGGGCGCAAAGCCGCGCCTGAACATCGGATGGCCGGGGCCCACGGCCATGCCGCCGCCCTCGCCGCCCGCGCCCCTGCCCAGCGGGTCCAGGTCGCTGCTGCCGATGTCCTCGACCGGCCACCTGCGCGCCCCGTCGTACTCGGGCAGCTCGGCCTGCAGCGCCGGCGGCGGCGGCGGCGGCGGGGCGTCTGAGTTTCCGGGCCGGCGGCCGGCGACAGGAGGCTCGGCGGGGCGCAGCCTGGCGTTGATTGCCGCGGCGACCACCATCCAGGCGCCCTCGGTCAGGTAGGCGCCGCGGCGCAGGGCCTCGGCCATCTGCGCCTGGCTGGCGGCCTGCAGCGGGAAGGCGGCGCCGGGGGCCACGACGCGCGCCACGGGCAGCTCGACCGTGGCGGTGGGTGCGCCGTCGGGCGGCGCGAACAGCAGCATGACGGCGGGGCCCACCGCCATCCACTTGAACTCTATCGGCTGCCCGTTGGTTTCCTCGTCGTCGTTGCCCTCGTCTTCGTCGTCATCGTTATCGTGTGCCGGACGGAGCAGGCGCTGTGTCAGGTGGCCGGCCGGCAGCCCCGGGGTGGCCTGCCATGCGGCGGCGGCGGCGTCTTCGTGGACCGGGCGGAAGCCCTGGTCGAGGAGCACGGCCTGGCTGAGCCCCACGACCAGGTCCTCGGCGCTGGCAATGGCCGTGGCGCCGGTGACGGCGAACAGCTGCTCTGCAATGCTTTCCATCGTTCTGCGCTGTGTAGGTGAATGTGATGGGTGGTCTTGCCTGGCAAAAGAAGGTAGCTTGGATACTATAAGCAAAATAAAGAGTAGAGGAAATGCTGCGAGCGAAGGAAAGAAAAAGAGATGCTGTTGCTGCGGTTTCGTCTCCAACACTCACTCCGTTCTGCACAAAGCGTCGACGTCACCGCGGAGACTTTGATCATGGCAGCTGCTCTCTTTTCTTTCCTTTTTCCATTTCCTTTCTGTCTCTTATTTCTCGGCTATATCGGGCGGCACAATTTTAAAAGTCCCCCCTCTTCCCTTTTGCATTCGCTCTCTTTATGGACCCATCTCGCGCATTCGGCCTGCCCGAGGGCTACTTTGCACAGCCCGCCTTCTCGGCCGACGAGTTCATCGAGCAGATTTCGCAGGTGGACCTTGAATTCGCCAAGAAGAACGCCACCTTCGAGCCCAAGCCATTCGTGCGCACGTTCGAGCGGGCGCTGGAGAAGCTCACTGCGGCCCACGACCAGCTGGGCTCGGACATTGCGCAGCTCGAGCGGTCGACCAAGGCGTATGCGTCGGACCACCGCAAGAAGATGGCGCGGCTGCAGCAGACGTTTGCCACGGTGGGCAGCAGCTTCGAGCGGCTGGAGACGCAGATCAGCGAGGTCGGCAGCAACACCATCCGCATCGGCGAGCAGCTGGACACGGTGGCCAAGGAGAAGGACCGCGCCGAGGCTATCAAGGAGCTGGTGGCCTTCTACGCCGAGCTCAACGAGGAGAACACGGCGCGCCTCGACGCGCTGCTGGACGGCGGGTCCGAGGGCATGATCAAGGTGGCCCACACGCTGCGCCGGCTCAACACCATCGTCGTCGACAACCAGTACAGCGCGCCGACGGACACTGCGGCGAAGCGCCAGATCGAGATGTACTCGGAGCAGTTCGAGAAGACGGTGCTGTCGAGCTTCGAGGCGGCGTACCGCGACGGCGACATCCACAGCATGAGCGTGGCGGCGCGCACGCTCGACGCGTTCAACGGCGGCGTGTCTGTGGTCAAGGCGTACATCAACCAGCACCCGTTCTTCCTGTCCAGCATGATCAGCCAGTCGCAGGACAGCATTGCCGAGGCCAGCTATCAGTCGCTCGAGGGCATCTCGGACATCTCGCACCAGCCGCCACCGCCCGACCGCTGGCTGGCGCAGCTGTTCACCGACACGCGCGACATGATGTTCCGGGACTGGGGCGTCATCTCGAAGGTGTTCCCGCGGCCTATCGACGTCATGCAGCAGCTTTTGCGGCGCGTGTTTGAGCAGACGATCCAGAGCTACCTCGAGACCCTGCTGACGCGCGCCGACCGCCAGTCCAAGCTGGCCTTCCTGCGCGTGCTCGCGTCGTCGCACGTCGAGACGCGCAAGCTGGTCGAGGACCTGCAGCGCTTCGACGCCGAGACCGTGACGCCGGCCGTCATGGTGCTCGAGTCGGCGCGCCGCTCGGGCTCGGTGCCGCAGGGCCTGCTGGACATGCCCGAGATCGCGCAGACGTCCTCGGCGCAGTTCAGCCGCAGCCGGCGGCCGAGCCGGCCGAGCCGCCCGCGCGGCGACAACAGCGCCATCGACGACGGCGACGAGGACGGCGACGACGAGGACGCGGCACGTGACCGGCTGGGCGCCGCGCGGTCGGGCGTCAGCTCGGCCGTGGCCATCGCGGCGCTGATCGGGCGCAGCGAGGGCGACAACGCCGGCGTCGGCCTGCTGCACGGCTTCCTGACGCGCTGCTGCGACGACCTGTTCGACGCGTACACCGCCGCGTCCACCTACATGAACGTCGAGCGCCAGCATCTGCGCGACGCGTTCCGCCAGACGCTCGCGGGGTTTGTGCGCGCGCGCACGGAGCGCCAGACGTCTTCGTTGTCACGTGGGAATGCACTGCTGGGCATGTTCTCGAGCGTCACAGGCGGGGCGGCGGCTAGTATCTCGCAACAGGCGGGCGGCGCAGGCGGCGGCGCTAGCAGTCCGGTGTCGGCTGGCTCTGATGGCGGCGGCGCGGGTGCGGGCGAGGGCACGGTGACGACGGCTACGGCGCGCATGCTGCTGCAGGTGCACGCCGAGGCGATCTCGCGCGCGATCGAGCTCGAGAACGATAGCGTGGCGGCGGCGTCGGTGGCCAGCCTGACCAGCCTGCTTCTGGCGACGCTGGGCGACGCCTACGTGTTCCCGGCGCTGGAGGACATCCTCGAGGCGCTGCAGGACCTGCGGCAGGAGCCGTGGCTGGGGATCTTTGCGGTGATCCGCACGACCAACATTGTGGTTCGGCTGCTGCAGGCGCACTTCCAGCGACTGCTCGTTCCGTTCGTCGGCACCAGCAGCTACGTGTACCGCGATATGGTGGCCGAGAAGAACCAGTTGATGTCGCGCGTCGAGCTCAGCCTCAATCTGATTAGCAACAAGCTGGTGGGTGCCTGCACGCAGTGGATTTCGGGCATCTTGGCCAAGCAGAAGAAGAACGATTTCCGGCCGGCTGACGACGACTTCTCGGCGCTCGAGATGGGCACGCAGCCCTGCCACCAGTGCACGGAGTACTTGTACCGCGTGCGGTCGGCATGTACGCAGCATCTGGGGCCAGAGAACCGCGACCGCGTGCTGGCCGATATTGGCAACGCGCTGCACCGCATGCTGATGGACCACTTCCGCAAGTACGTCGTCAGCGTGGCAGGCGGCCTGGTGCTGGTCAAGGACGTGTCCAAGTATCGCGAGGCGATCGCGTCGTTTGACATCCCTATTCTGGTCGAGAAGTTTGCTGTGCTGCAGGATATTAGCAATATCTTTGTTGTCCAGCCGGCCGCGCTCAAGTCGCTGCTCGACGAGGCTACGCTGGCTAGGCTCGACCGCCCGACCCTCCAGGGCTTTGTGCAGATGCGCGAGGACGGGCGGACGTCTAGCCTTGTGCGCCAGTTCCTGTAATTTTTCTTTTATATGATATCTTCTAATGCTTGTTTTTTCGGCGTCCTAGTGCGGGTTGTTTTGTCGTGTGGCTGGGCGGTAACTCTTGCCTCTCAGAATCGCTGGCCGCACTTGCGCCACGCATGCACCACACCATGCGTTTTTTTGGGAGTCCAAAAAGTCAACACGCGCAAAAAAGTCGAAAGCGGGCTGCTGATTATCCAATCAGCGAATCACCGTCCGCCCAGCCGTTCTCAGCCTGGCCGGGGGATTGACATCAACATGACCGCTGGCCAATCAGCAGGCTGAACTCGCGGTTCCCCGTCTGCGGCACTCTTCACCGACGCCAGCTTTCAAATTTTTCCAGCAGAGTGCGCTGTCCAATCACATCTGCGCGTTCCTGTGTTTTGGACTTGCCTTTTGCTCTGATTGAGCAAGCCCGTTTGTTTATTTTGTTTTTTTTCGTTGCTGAGGCGCATATCTTCACCTCGCTTTGCTCGTAGCAAGCCTTGCCTTCCTCCCCCTTTTCCTCTCTTGTTTACTATCGGCTTGAAATAGTTTGTTTTTTTTTTCTGCTCTCATCCTAAAAAAAAAAATATATAAAATCTGCAAACTAGTTCTCTTCTCTTTCGTCCTCTTCTAATCCAACACTTGCTAATCTAACCCCTTACTTTGTTTTAAATTCACAAATCAAAATGCGCGAGATTATTCACATCCAGACCGGCCAGTGCGGTAACCAGATCGGAACAAAGTTCTGGGAGACAATTGCCACCGAGCACTCCATTGGCATGAACGGTGTCTGGGACGGCAACCCCGCCCTCCGCGCCACCCAGCTTGACCGCATCGACGTCTACTTCAACGAGGCCGCCAACAACCGCTACGTGCCGCGCGCCGTGCTTGTTGACCTCGAGCCCGGAACCATCGATGCTATCCGCCAGGACAAGTTCCGCGAGTTCTTCCGTCCCGATAACTTCATCCACGCCCAGAGCGGTGCTGGTAACGTCTGGGCCAAGGGCCACTATACTGAGGGTGCCGAGCTTGTCGACTCTGTCCTCGATGTTGTCCGCAAGGAGGCTGAGAACTCGGACTCGCTCCAGGGCTTCCAATTCACCCACTCGCTTGGTGGTGGTACTGGCTCGGGTATGGGCACTCTGCTGCTCTCCAAGATCCGCGAGGAGTACCCCGACCGTATGATGAGCACTTTCTCGGTCGTTCCTTCGCCCAAGGTAAGAATCAGAAATCGACAGTAAACCTGTCTTTTTTTATTTCTCTCTCTCTCTCTCTTGCTTGCTTTCTAGAGCAGCTTTTTCTTTACTGCTTTCCTTTGTTTGTGTGCCGGTTTCTCGTCCTCTTCCATTTTATTTTTGGGGGAGGGGAGTATGGAAAGCAAACTGAACCGTCATAGCACTATAACCTTGTCTCATTGTCGCCACTAGCAGCGCCTGAGCGCGTCTGTTGTATCTGCTTGATTGCAGCTGACTGCGAGGCGTGTTTACGATAATATCCCATGCATACGCGCCATGCCACTATTATTGGACCACTATGCTAATCAGTCACTGACATGTGACCTGTACACACGCCACACTTCCCTCGCTCTAGGTTTCGGACACCGTTGTCGAGCCCTACAACGCCACGCTCTCGGTCCACCAGCTGGTCGAGAACTCGGACATGGCCTTCTGCATTGATAACGAGGCGCTCTATGACATCTGCTTCAACACGCTCAAGAACACCAACCCGGCCTACGACGATCTCAACGCCCTCGTCTCGATGGTCATGTCGGGTGTCACCACCTCGCTGCGCTTCCCTGGCCAGCTCAACGGTGATCTGCGCAAGATGGCTGTCAACCTGGTGCCCTTCCCCCGTCTGCACTTCTTCATGGTCGGCTTTGCTCCTCTCGGCAACCCCAAGAGCGCTGCGTTCCGCAACGTCACCGTTGCTGACCTGACCCAGCAGATGTTCGACGCGAAGAACATGATGGCTGCCTCGGACCCCCGCCACGGTCGCTACCTGTCGGTTGCCGCCATCTTCCGCGGTAAGATCTCGACCAACGACGTCGAGGAGCAGATGGTCAACGTCCAGTCCAAGAACTCGAACTACTTTGTCGAGTGGATCCCCAACAACGTCAAGACTGTTGTCTGCGACATCCCGCCCCAGGGCCTCGACATGTCGGCAACCTTTGTCGGCAACAACACTTCGATCCAGGAGCTGTTCCGCCGTGTCAACGACCAGTTCACTGCCATGTTCCGTCGCAAGGCTTTCCTCCACTGGTACACCGACGAGGGTATGGACGAGATGGAGTTCACCGAGGCTGAGAGCAACATGAACGATCTCATCAACGAGTACCAGCAGTACCAGGATGCCACTGCCGATGAGGAGATGGGCTACGAGGGTGAGGAGTACGCCGAGGGTGGCGACTACAACGATGTTGCCATGGAGGACGACGCCTATGCTCAGGAGTACCAGCAGTAAGTCTCTGGTTAGGACTGCCTAGCACATTTCCCCTTTTTTTTGGTCGCTTATCGACCATCTTAATACTCCCACTTTTCGAGATTCACAGATTAAAACACAATGCCTACAGCAAGTTTAAAGAGACAGTTGCCTGTCATAGCTAGCCTTCCTTTTTAGCGTCGAGTTGCTGTTATCATTTATAACAACAAGGGAATATCATACTATGGCAGCAACTGGCGGCCTACTTGCCTAGAAGCCTAATGTGCTATTCGTATAAATCTATGAATCAGGTTGGATCAAGCATGGTGAAGTCACATAACAAATTTAATAAACATGCAGCTTTATAAAAAGCCAGAAAGTACCACATTATATAAAGACACATTCCTAAATACTCTAGCTGTGTAGCTGAGTAAGGAAATCTAATGTTTAGAAAGCTTTTTGCTTTGTTTTTCTACCACTATTATACTTTTTTTTAAAAAAAAAAAATTAACATAAATTAATGAACATTAACACTTTTACAAGCTATGGTAGCCTTTGTTCATTATTTGATTACTTGAAAGAATTTCTCGAGACTAATGACAATAGAGCTAAAGGGGTTATACTCGAAAAAGCATATAATATGCTTGCAAAAAACAAGGTGGTTGTGGGGAGGTATATTACTGTAGAATTTGCTTACATACTCAGTGAGCAAATTGTTGATTATATCGAATTTGTGGCCTTTATTTGGAATTACAAATTCGGGAATATGGATGCTGCTGAAATGTTATGTGTAAATCCATTTAATGAGTTCTATATTGTTAGAGCCTCTGCCGCAGCACAAATAAAAGCTGCATGCATAATCCATCACCTTGCTAATAGTCGCCTATCTGTTGCCAAAACTGTTAGCCATCTGCTTTCAGAAAGTTATTATTTAAGAAGGTTTAAAAGCGTTATTAAAATAGCACTAACATTGTACAAACAGCTGTTAGAATATATTGGAATTCTTGAAGAAATTGAGGAAATGGTAACATTCATGTTTCAAATATTTAAAAATAGAGATTTACACATCGGAACATTCATGGGCATATATCAAAATACAGGATTGCCCAGTACAATTATTAAAAAAGTACTGGAATCGTTAAATTTTAACCATCAGCAAGTCGAACATTTTCTAGACCTAAATTTTTCTAATTATTAAATACTAATATAAACACAGAGACACTTATCTATTATAATAGTATGGTTTTTCTAATAACTACTTAGCTGCTAGCTAAATATTATTAGCTATAATTGACACATATAAGCTTTTATTTAGAATCACTGTTTATTAAATCCGCTTTATTCTAACGATTATACAGATGTAATACAATTCAAACACACCTCTTTTGCATGTATTACCTCTAAATTACTTTAAGCAATACATTTGAATGGCAATAAATGAGGATTGCAAAGTAATGCAACATGACTGGACTATTTTGAATCAGGTCTGTCAAAGAAAAAATATAAAGAAGTATTAATTGCTTATGTAAAATAAGAGTAGTTCTTTTTATAAAAACAAAATAATAATTTTCAAATTAAACGTGTTTTTCTTTATATAATATTTAATTTACTTTTGCGGAAAACTTTTAAAAATAGAGAAAATTGCAATAAAAATTCAACAGTGACACATTTTATTTCAGCTTACAACTATTCAGTAATAATAAAATAATAAAAATGAGTTTTTACAATTCTACCATTGATTTATGTTTTAAGAAACTGGATGAATATATTATTCATTATTATGAAAGTGAAAATCCAAAAGTGAGAAGAGATATTTTAATAGATGCATATAAAATGCTAGAGAAGCCGCGTTTGGTAAATGGGCATATTATGAATCTTATGTTAGTAGAAATGCTAAAAGTAAATGATGCTAGGTATGTTAATTTTGTAGCTCTCATTTTTAATTCTATTTTTGGTGAAGAGGTAACAATTGATGTACTACTTATAAACTTTTTTGAAGATATTAATGTTGTTACAATTGCAACTGCTGCAGAAATCCATCCGGTTATTATTGTGCAAAATTTATTTTATTGGGGACACTCTATAAAAAATATTTTTAAACTTTTCATAGCTGATAGAAATTACAGTGACAAGTTCGAGTATGTTATCACTATTATACTAATCTATAGTAATGATTATATATATGACAATAGAATAACTGTGGAACTAAAAGCACTGGTTGCATACATATTTAAAATATTTAAAAAGAATGACAAAATTACTGATACATTTATGAATATTTATATAAAATTTAATTTACCACAAAATATAATAAGAGACGAGTTAATACTCAATGGGTATGATGAATATTATGTTTATAAATACATTAGTATATATTTTCCTCCTGCTTCATAAAAATACTGGACAAGGTTTTTCAGAACTGCTGGCTCAAGGTGCGCAACCAAGGGTTCCATGTAGTATATGGGAATAGCTATGTCCAAGATAAACTTATATTTAATAGAATAGCTCTTACTCATACTCCTTTCACCTACCTGCTTAACTCACAAGAGAGAGTCTTCAGGACTACAGAAGTGCCTATGGTTAATTCTGTCTTCTCACTTTGCCCCCAGAGGCTCCTTGCATTACACTACTCTCAACTGCCAGAATGACAAATAAGTTTAGCTAGTACTTTCTGGAGGATATAATAAAGATACATATAAGATTGCGTAATGAAAATAGTATTTATTTTTCTCTAAAAATTTAATGGCAACAAAAACTAAATGGTTTATGCTTTTTAGTTCTATGCGTAGTCCTTCAATGTTAAGTAAAAACTTTTCATGGATACATTTAAGTAAATTGTTATATTTTTTGCTTATAGCAGCATTCATTGATGATTTATTAATTAAATATAGTTACAATCATTTAAATATGTCTTTCAGCGGTGATTATTTTATTAGTTAGAACACAATCTACTTTAATTAGATTACAGGCAATAGAACACCTTTTTAGTTTTTATTTATACAATTTAATTTGTGTGTTTTGTTGACATTGTAAAACATTCAAAAGCTGAATAGAGCTAGAACAAGTAGGGTTGTAGGAGTCTTCAATGTTTTATGTTGTTAACTACAATATTTCTTTGAGATACTGTGTTATGTTATATCAATATACATCTATAAATAATATGATGTGTACATCCATCAACATTTTATGTTCACGATAACAGAATAAATATCTTTATTCAAACAGATATAGTATGTTTATGTAAAACAGCACAAGAATTAACAATTTTTAATTTAATATGCAACTATAATTGCAGTGATTTTATAATGCAAATTACATCGAAAATTAGTTTGTTTTATATAAAGCAATAATTTAAAAAGTATTGTGTGGACTCTTTCTCATAAATAAACAAGTGAGCTAAAATAATTTTTAATTTCTTTTTCTTCTTTTATATATATTTATTATAATAGTAATAATGTGTTCTCCTGTCATTAATATTCCGTTGTGCCTAAAATTGCTTAAAGTTGGTGTAGAGAATTTTAAAGGAAGCAAAAATCAATCACACAAAGAGCTTGAATTGGTGATTGGATACAGTGTTCTTTCAGATAATGGATGTGTTAAAAAATATTGTATTAATAAGGATTTAGTTAAAGAGCTTATAAATTATGTAGATCTAGTAGAGTTTGTAACATTTATTTGGCATTTTTGTTTTGGAGGCCAGTTAACACTTAGAATGCTGTACATAAACTTTGCTAATGATTTTAATATTGTTACAATTGCTACTACTGTACATATTCCTCCAGATGAAATAATAAAAACACTTTTTTTGTGCCAGCTCCCTATAACAAATATTGTTAAGCTTTTCTTAGCCAATGATTTTTATTGTAATATGTTTGAACGAGTTATTTTAAATGTGTTTACACATTGCAATGTCAGCAGAAATGACGTTGACCTTGCATGCAAGATTGAACCACTTGTTAGATATATTTTCAAATACTTTAGTAGTAATAGAGAATACATAAACTCATTTATGGAGGTTTATGTAGACTTTGCTTTACCACGAAAAATAATTAAAAATCAATTGATCTATCTTGGTTTCAGAAGAAGGAATATTTATGATTTTCTTGGTTTATATTTTTATACCAATGAAAGTGGCATATCCGATGATTCTGATAATGGAGGTGCTTAGTCTAAAATATAAATTTATAATTTAACATACATCACTAACCAAATGCATTTTTAAAGAAAATGGTAGAATTGCAAACTTTACTCTTGTGAAACATTTTAAAATGCTCAACATATATAATTTTACAAAATATAAACAATAGCCTCATGATGTTTTCAATGATTGCAGTTCTATTTAACAGCTCACGCAGATCAATGATAAGCACCTTCTATCAATTTAATTTACAGCAAAATACCAATAATGTATATGGAATACCACAGTACCACATGCTAAAACAGAATGTTATAACAAATGTATTGCAATGGTTTCTGTCAAAGAAATAAACACAGCAACAAAAGGTAGGTTAATTTTTTTAGTCAGTAGTTGGTGCAAGTTTCTCAAGATGAGAATACCAAGTGATGCACTTCTACCTAATTTGCGGCGTGACAGCATACTTTCAAATGGAAGTAATGCTTACTCAATCTGTTGATTTTTTGTTTTTTTTTTCATTTCAGATACTTTAATATATAAATTCTAAGACAAAAACATATTGACAATGTGACAGGAGGAAGTTCGCAGAGTTACAAAAACATCTGATGTATTGTTGCTGAATTGAGTGTTCTGTGAAGATTACACCACCGGAGATATTACAGAATGCACTTTGAGAAGATTGGATTGCCATGCGTTTGTCCAAGTGTCGGATTTCTTGATTTTACATTTTCTTCCTCCATCCCGTGATCAACAATGCTTGACACTAAGAAAAAAAAATCAATCCGAGCCTTGCGAGTCGCGACTCGACCAATAGTTTCGTCAGCTTGACCAGACCCCAGTAAAAAAATATTTCGCAGGCCCTCTTACTCATAGCACTTTTACGCTTCAAAAGAAATAACTTTGCGCTATGTTTGGACTAAACAGCACTGGCGACGGAACAGAAGAGCACCACGGCGACTCGTCTTCAGGTACGTCTCACTATTTTCCGTATTATTTGTTCTAGTGCTTGCGATTCACTTTTCAATGTGTTTAACAGGTTGCGTATAGCTAAAATCAGCTATACTTTTTTATTCTTCTTCCTTATTGCGCTCTGGCGATTCACGTAGACTCAGGGAAGCGCAAGCGGGTGCGGCTATCGGATGACGGGCGGCTAAACGAGGCTTCGCAGACCTCTGCGGTTAATGACAATAGCAGCAGCAGCAGCAGCAGCAGCAGCGCGAGTCCGTCTGAACCGGTCAGACAGCCTCCAAAGATCAAGCTTTCGTTGAAAATGGGCGCGCTCAGAAGAAAGCAGCAGCAGCTGGAGAAAGAGCAGGAGCAGGAGCAGAAACCCGCCCCGCTGTCCCCAGCCATGCGGCCGTCCTATAAAGACACGTACACCGACGACGCCAGGTATTACTATGGAGACGAGGATGACAACGACGGGTATGGCGGCTCGGCGGCGTATGGCGGCTCGGCGGCGTATGGCGACGAGCATGTGGACATCGACAGCCACGACGAGGGCGAGTACGAGCACGACCGCCGCCCGGCACGGCCTGCCGGGTCGAATGCATTCCCAGCACTGCAGCCTTCTTCACAGCAGCCGTCCGATGGCGCCGGCGGCAGCGTCGTGCACCACGCTGGCGGCGGCAGCAGCACGGGCGGCACGGGCGGCACGGGCGGCAGCCATACGCCGCGGATCAAGCTGCGCTTCTCGCTCAAAAAGAAGCCCGGCACACCTGGCGCCGAATCCGGCACGGCTCCGGGACCTGCCGAAGCACCGGGGCCCGCAAACACAGCGTCAGCGTCCACGGCGCAGAATGGCTGGGCCGGCGCGTACAGAGGCGCGGCGGCCAGCAGCGCGTCGGAAGGCGCGGCATATGTGCACCGGCGCGTGCCAAGCAGCGCGTCGGCGGCAGGGGCGGCATCAGCGCATGGTAGGGCGTACTCGCCGTCGCTGGTCAGCGAGGCGGAGAGCGACATCACCGATGCGCTGGAGCATGGCGGGCCGACGCCGCTGAGCGCGTCGGCGGCGGGGTCGCCGGGGCCGTCGGCGCAGGGCGTGCGGAAGCGCGGGCGGCCGGCTCTGCGCGGGCGGCGTAGCTCGAGCGTATCCTCATGGCGCGCGCGCGACACAACGCCGGCGGCCCTGCGGCTGCCGTCGAACCCGGCGACCACCACGGTGTCGCTGAAGAAGTCGCTCGTGCGACTGATCGAGCGGATCAAGAAGCGCGACGACTACGCGTTCTTCCAGGAGCCCGTGGACACCAGCGTGGTGCGCGACTACCTTCTGGTGATCCGGCGGCCGATGGATCTGGGGACGATCAAGCAGAGGGTGGACGGGGACGGGTACCGGAGTATATATGAGTTTAGGCAGGACGTGCTGCTGGTGTGCGAGAACGCGCGGGTGTTCAATGGCGAGGAGTCGTTTTACGCGCAGAAGGCGGGCGATCTGGAGAGGTATGCGGTGGCGGCTATTGACCGCGAGACGGCCAAACTGGAGGCCCGCGGCATCGCGTCGGTGTCCGGGCGGCGGGCCGGCGGCGCAGACTCCGTGGACGGGTCGCGGTCGCGATCCAACTCGCGTTCACGCTCACGCTCACGCTCGCGCTCCGGCACGCCGCCGCACTCAGAGCCCGGTGACGCGTACGCGCGGCGCGGTCAGTTCCGACGCAGTACGCGGATCAGATACCACCGCGGAGACGCGTCAGACGCGCCAGTATCAGCGTCAGTCTCTGCGTCAGGCGTGTCGGTAGCAATGGGGGGAGTGACGGCGGCAGGTACGGTGGATATTTTCCGGTGGTCAGATGAGTCGAAGAAAAAGTACAAGCGCGCGTCGTCGGGGCCGAAACGCGTTACTGAGGGGATGGTGCGCGTCAAGGTGCTGGCTGACGGCAGTGTGGATGCGGCTGGGTTTGAGGAGGACGTGGCGCTGGCCGCGTACGACCACGGCGCCGTGCTGCCGTCGCCCATGCTGCTGCTGACGCCGGGCATGCGGGCGCCCGGCGGGCCTGCGTTCGGCCGCGCAGAGCCCATGGACTTTGGGCCGTATGCGCGCGTTGGCCGGCCGGGGGCTGCGGCGGAGGTTGGCGGGCTGGGCGAGCTGGCCGGGCTGGCCGGGCTGCAGCCGGTGCACGGCGACGCGCTGGGGCTGGCGTACTGGCGCAGCGTGGGCGAGTTTGTCGATGGGGCGGGCGCCGACGCCACGGGGTATGCGCAGGCCGTGATGCAGCACCTGACCAAGGGCGCGTACCGCTCGGCGTGCCGCACGGTCGCTGCGGCGACGGGCTGCCAGGCGGGAGCCCCGTTGGAGAGCTGGCAGCAGCAGCAGCAGCGGCAGGATGACGAAGCCGATGACGCAGTCGATGTGCCGGGAATCGTGGCGTGGCTGGACACGCGTGCGCGACGCGACCGCCTGTACGGCGAGCGCGTGGACGCCCTGACGCGGCGCATTGCGCTGGGCGAGTTTGCGGCAGATGAGGCTGGTGGCGTAAAGCCCGAGCAGCAGCAGCAGCAGCACCTGGACGAGGCGCAGAAGCACGAGCTGTTCCGGCAGACGTCGGCGCAGATCAGGCAGCTGAGCGAGGCGGGACGGGCGGGCCTGGCGGGCGCTGACACGGACGCCGAGGCACAGGCCCAGTTGACGGAGGGCATCCGGGCGAATATCCACCGGCTGGCCGAGCAGATGTGCCTGGCGCTGACCGGAAACACGCAGCCGTCGGCGCTCATCCCGGGCCTGCCGCCGCTACCGCCGCCGCCAAGGCCGCTGCAGAAACCGGCGCCGGGCGCTGCTGCGAGGGGCGCGCTTGCGCCCAGGCCTGCGCGCGCCGCGTCGACGCCGTCCCTGCCGTCGCTGGGCGCCAGGCCGCTGGGCGCCGGAGCGAGCGCAAGCCTGGTGTAATTAATACTTGCAGTCAGCTCAAAGTGTTTTCGAGGCTTCGTCCGTTTCGTTATATTATATTATTGTGGAGGGATGGGAAAAAAGCGCGTATATTGCTACTGGGTCAGCACGGCACGGCTGAACAGGGCGTGCTGCTCGTTGTCGTCGTCGCCGTCTCCGACGACGGTGCTGCTCGGGCGCGCGGCGCAGGACGTGCAGATGAGCCCGCCGGACAGGCGGTCGTGGCCCTCGGGGAAGTACATCGACATGCGGGCGTAGCCGGGCGTGCACGTGCCCGTGGCAGAGGCGTCGGCCGGCGACGACGCCAGCGACCGGTGGCTGATGCAGCGCGGGCACACGAGCGACAGGCAGCTGGCGCACTGGTGCTGCGCGTCGGCGATGTCGAAGCAGCCCTGGCACAGCGAGCACACGGTCGAGTGCGCGGCGCGGCGGGCGCGCGCCGCCGTGGCCTCGGCCTGCACCAGCGTGAGCTTGGGCGGCGCGGCGTAGCTCAGCAGCGCCGGCTGCAGCGGCGTCGACGGCCGCGCCGCCGGGCTGCCGTCGTACAGCGCCAGCAGCGAGCAGTGGCTGCCGCCGTCGGCGTCGAACGCCAGGGCGGAGGCGGGCGGGCGGCGGCCGCGGGCCCGGCGGAAGCGCTGCGACGGCTCGGCCGACACCACGGTCGAGCACGACGACGACACGAGCGACACGCGGTGGTGCGACAGCGTCGACATGGGCGACCCGGCGTCCACGCCGTGCATGGCCGGCGGCGACGCCTCGTAGAGCACCGTCGACGAGCGCCCCGACGCCGACGCCGACGCCGACGCCGACGCCGCCGACGCCGCCACCGCCGTCTGCCACTCCCAGTCCAGCGCGCTGCCCGTCGACGAGTGCTTCGACAGCCGCCGCGCCAGCATCAGCGACAGCCGGCCGGCCCGCGGCACGCTTTTGGGCGACTGCGACAGCCCTGGCGTCGGCGGGCGGCCCGGCGTGGCGTCGCCCTGCGCCGGCGTGCTCTCGCCCGTGCTCAGCTGCGCCGCGCCGCCGAACCCGAAGGGGCTCAGGCTCAGCTGCGCCGCGCCGCCGTGCACGACCACCGGCGCGACCTCCGGCAGGGCAAAGGCGTCGTTGTCGCCGTCGTTGTCGGCATCGCCGGCGCCCTCCTCCTCGCGGATCGGGCTGTCCATGTGCACGTGCCTTGCAGTGCCGCCGCCGCCGCCCAGCGTCAGCGCCGACAGGCTCTGTATCAGCGCGCCGGGGTCCAGGCTGTGGCGCGAGCGCGACAGGATGCGGTGCATGGTGCCGGGCGGCGACTCCAGGGCCTCGCGGCCAAACAGCCGCGCAATGCACTGGTCGCACCCGCGGCCCTCCTTGGCGTCGGTCGAGTCCGGGGCCACAAACACGATGTTCTTGCGCGAGCACGCGTTGCACACGATCTTGCCGCACGCGCGGCAGTGGTGCCTGCGCACAAACAGCGAAAAGTCGCGGAAGCAGATGTAGCAGCCCTCGGCGCTCTCGTCCGGGTCCCACACCGGCGCGTCAAAGTTCTCCGCCACGCGCGGGAAATGCAGCATCGTGCTGCGCCGCGCCCGCGCGATGCGCCGCTTCAGCGAGCTGTCCATCTGCAGCGTGTCGCGCGCCTCGCGCTGCTGCGTGATTGCACGCGTCAGCGCGTTCATCCACGCGAGCTTCTCCGACGCCGAGCACGCGTACACGATGAACGACTTCTCGCGGCTGATCAGCGTGAACTGGTTGCGGCTGTCGTGCGCGTCCGGCACGTCCATGACCTTGCAGTCCTCCAGCGGCACGCGCCGGTGGCCCGACTGGTCCTCGCCCAGCGGCACGGCGTGGCTCGAGTACAGCAGCATGTCGCTGAACAGGTAGAACAGCCGCCGCTGGTGGCTCTTGCGGCATATCTTGGTCAGCTCGCCGACCTTGACCAGCCGCCGCCCGGGCGCCAGCAGCGACTCCTTGACGCCCAGCGTGCGCTGGATCTCGATGATGCTCAGCGTCATCTCGTGCTCCTCGATGTTCTCGTTGACAAACGTCGCCACGTCCGCGATCGTGCGCAGCGCGTCGCCGATGCTCGCGTGGTCCACGTGGCCCGCCGGCGTGTGCGACAGCAGGTCCTCCAGCAGCAGCTTGTACCGCGGGATCCGCTGCACCGGCAGCAGCATGTAGCTCTGGAACGACAGGCCCCTGCACTCGGGCCGCGCGTTGGCCGCCTGGATGAACTGCGCAAACGCCTGGTTCGTGCCCAGCCACCGGCTGATGTCCGCCAGCGCGCTGCGGAAGTTGCGCAGGTACAGCGAGTACATCTTGAGGAACGGCGCCATGCTCAGGAAGATGTCGCCGAGCCGCCCCGTCTCGGCGTCCCACGGCGGGCTGGCGTCGGGCCCCAGCCGGGCCTCGAGCTGCGACAGCAGTTCGCGGCTCAGCGTGATGATGTCTGCAAAGTTTGCAAACAGCTGCCGCACCTCCTTGCGCGACAGGATCGCCGTTGGCTGCTGCGCCGAATGCAGGAGGGGCGCTATGTAGAGCTACAGCATCGAAGCAGGCAAACAAACAAACAAACAGGCAAGCAAGCAAACGGGGAATTTAGAATCCGATGGGGTTCAGAGGGATGGCGGGTGGGGGGAGGGAGCCGATTGGCATATGCAGGCCAAGAGCGAGAAAAAGAGGCTAGAAATAGAGCATCGTTTCTGGGAAGTCTGGGGTCTTCAGGCCCAAAGTGCACTTGTAAACACTGCCTTAGAAACCCGAATTGGCTGATTTGCAGCCTGCATTATTTACGCCCGATGCATTGCAGGATGGGAGAACAGTGTGTGTGTGTGTGTGTTTTTTTCAACTGCCGACTCCATGCATGTCTTTATGCGCCTCCTACCTTTTCAATCAGTCCCAGACCGCTAACGTATGTCCTCTCGGTCTCGAGTATTTCGGCTGCAACCTTTGCTCTGTGCGCAATCTGCCGCTGCAGCTGCAATGTGTCGCTTTCGGCTTCGGTAAGCCGCGTGTCCGGCCGGCAGGTGTCGTCTGTGGCCATCATCTTTGGAGTTCGTGGAGAGCGTGAATGTATATCGATATAGATGCGAGAAGTGTATGTCAAATGAGGGGGTGTGGCGTTTTCGCCTAGCAGGCTGTAATCGTGTATATATGCGCGTGTGTTGGTGTGTGTGGCTGCGGGTAGGACATGAATATGCAGGCGAATGGCAAAGCAGCGACGTAGTTTGGTGTGTCAAGAAATGCGGGATGCTGGCGATGGTAATCTATGAGTATGTATTGATAATCTGAGAACGCTCAATGTCAACGTAACGTGGAACTATGTGGTGGCTATATGCTGCTGGTGTTTCTAGTAGGGCTGGCCGTGTAGATGAGAGACGGATGACATAAGATGTAACGGTAACAAAGAACGAAGAAAGAGAAGAAACAACAAAGGGCGTCTATGGACAGGCCCGAAGGTATAAAAAACAAATGAATATATCAAAAAAAGAAAAAGCAAAGACAAGAGAAGGAACACGTCCAAGGCTGCCTGCCGTGCCGTCTTTACAGAACTCAGGCTGAAATCGACGTGTTTCTCCCCACCCCTCTCCGATTTCCAACTGTTAAAGCCATCTCAGCCCAAGACAGGACTGCTACCTGCTTTGACCGTGCATTGCAGAAAAACCTGCCCGTGTTGTTCGTCTTGGCCTGACCCAAAGAAATGTGGCGGGGCGGTGGTGTTTGAACGGCGCCGGTTTGCGAGCTTATTTTTCTTTTTTCAATAAACGAGCGCCACCTGGTCGGGCGGTCCTTTGCTGGGGGGCCATTCTTGGCCTCTGAGACAATGGCCGAAACCCAAGAAAGTAATATTTGTTTCGCCTCCCCTTCTTCCTCTTCTGCCTGTACTGCCCCGGCTTTTCGACAAAATATATAAAAGCCTGCGCCTTTGAGACATGGTCCGTATTTTTAAGATCATGAGCTGCGACTCCCTGACCTCCCTCTTCCCCCACGTACCACTGCCCCCCTCTTCTCCTCTACAGCTTGCTCACCAACAGCGCTGTTTTGTGAGCGAACACATCTTCTCCCCCCGCACATCGCACATCGCGCCAGCGTTTGCAGCCGCAAAAAGCGCTGCCTGCTTATGGCGGGATACGCAGTAACTCAAAACAACGCGCATGCCTTATAAACTTCACATAGAGTAGCTTGCAATCCCCAAATCATGTTGTACAATGAACCAGAAAAGCAAACAGACTACACATCCGAAATAACGAAATTTGTCCTGGAACGCTGCGCGCTAGTAGAAGTCTAGTAGACCACAGCGCCTCCAGCTGTGCCTTGCGCCCAGTCTAATTACTCGGTCTTGAGGATATCCGAGTCACCAGCGTCGAGGATGGTCAGGGTGCCGACGCGGAAGTACTTACCGCAGGCAGTGCCCAGATCGACGTTGTCTACATGTGCAACAATAATCGTACATTGTGTTAGCAAATAGTGCGCACTGACTGTATAAATACGAGGGGCCGGTGACGGCCATCTAAAACGGTATGTGAATACTTACTGCCGCTGAAGTGGTGGACGCTGGTCTTGGCGAGCATGGCGTAGTACTCGATCTCCGACTTGCGCAGAGGAGGAGTGTTACCCGAGATGATAACCAGCTTGGCTACAGTGATTAGATCGAAATGCCGCATGTACGGTAATTAGTAAAAACAGCCGCTTGGTCGTAGTAGCACTTTCCGGGATTAATAGCAGACCGTAGCCTGTCTGGTGCGGATACTTACCCTTGCCGTTGCGGAGGGTCTTCAGGGTCGACTTGTAGCCAAGAGTGGACTTGCCGCTCTTCATGACGAGGGCAAGGCGGGAGTTGATGGACTCACCGGAGGACTACATAATCAAGATTGTCAGAGGGTGGTGACCCGGAGGTGTGTTTTAGTAGAGTCGTTCTGTCGTCAAGTCTTTGACAAGTCAGGCATAGCAGCACGGTAGGCAGAGACAGACAGACAGGACCGTTCGACATTATCCTGGTCATCGTGCGACCGCGAAATCGAAGGCGATGGCATGGTCGCGACACTCCTGCAGCATGCTTTGGCAAGCCAACACCTCCTGCTCGTCTGTAGCCACCTAGGTGCAAGACCGGGATCTTATCCGGGACTGTTGGCTGTTTCGGCAAGAGGAGAGTATGTGCCAACCAATCGGGCCAGATTTGACCTTCAATCGACCGCGAGATTTGCCGAGTCGAGCGCGAATTGAGACAGGAGTCAAACAACATGCAAATAAATGTGCCTGCCCCGTCTATCGCCGGCCTCGGCATACTCTGCTACCATCTATCGGTCTGTCTGTCTACCTGTCCGCCTCGCCTGCTTTCGTGTACGAGACGGGTCTGCTATTCAGCGTGCGACGCCTGCACAAAGAAATAGAGGAGGGCAATACATAGCCACGGCAGCCCAGGCAGGACACTTACGCTCTTCTTCGAGGGGGCCATTGCTAAATTTTATTATTGTAAATGAAATTCACAGCTGGTATAAACAGAGGGAAAAAGAAGGTGCCTCTCTACTTTTTAAGCTGTGCTCGTTGTTAAGTATGTCCTGCCCGCGCTGCGATCTCTGTGGGCCAGTAGTATATTTTTTTCACTGCCCCCTGCTCGCCCGTCCCAAAAAGTGAGAGAAAAATTCATCTGGCTGGCTGAATCAGCCAGACACAGCCAATCAAGCGCACAAAAACCACCTCTCGCGCAAAAAGCTGAAAATTTTTTAGACGGCTTGATCAGAAAATCTACTCGGCTCGGATTGAGGATTACGGCTACGCCATTTCGAATTTGTGTGGATCGAGCCGCATGGGGACTGACACAGGTGCGCCCTCAAGTATTCACGTGCACTACAAATAATGCACGTGAAATGTTTTGATTGGCCCGGTGCAAATCGAGGCTTCGCTTTCGCACGTTCGCCCGATTTGCAATAAGGCCAGCGGAAGCGGAAGTGGGGCGCGGCAGCGGTGGTTGCATTGTTGTTGCAGGCAACAAAAAAAAAGAATCCGTGCGCAGGCCACAGGTCTGGACGGGCAGCGAGCGCGCTTGTCCAAAAGCAGGAGAAGGGGAAGGAGGGTCGATCGCAGCCGAGAGCAGGAAACAGCGCGGATTAACACAACAGCGCACGCTTGAGGCGGGTCTGGATCGGCCAAAACAGCAGCCTTTTTTCTCTTTATGCCGCCGCCGCACACGCACAATTGGCACTTGGTAAGAATAGCAGCTGCAGCGAAGAAAAAAAGAGGCAGTAAGCAAAAAAAAGGCCTAGGCGTGGGGGATGACAGCAAAATCTCGTGCCATGCTGGCTGGCACCGCGCCTTCTATTTTTCTTTCTTTTGTTTGTCCAGAATTGCAGATATTTCTACTTTTGCCATTTCCAGCTGTATAATCAGCACCAGCACGCATTATTATTTTCCGTTACGCGCCTCCGCCCTTTTCCAAGAGCGCCCTGAATTGGCATAGCTAGGGAAACACCGAGAGACTCCGCGGCCTCGTTAGAACCACATATACAGCACACCGAGAAACGCGCGCGGAATGGTTCTGAGCTCGTACGAGCCTGGCACGCTGTGCTGGGCGAAGCTGAAGGGATACCCCTGGTGGCCGTCACGGGTGCGTATGAGACAGGCCGGTGGTGCTGAGTCTGAATACCGTGCCTTGGACGATTCTGTCAGAAGCGGGCTCAACAGACATGGTCACTAATATTGCTACCCACTACTCCGCATTTGTAGATAGAGCGCGAGAAGGATCTAACCGCAGAGGTCCTTGACAGCAAGCCGCGCAGTGGTCGGGTATATCCGGTATTATTCTTTGGGTCGCTCGACTAGTAAGTATATTCCATTGCGAGCCGTAGCGTGCACAGGACGCGCCATCTGCTTTGTCGCGTTTATGCAAAGTGCTATCTACTAACCGCATTCGCGATCCACAAACATCGAATATTCGATTCAAACTTTAGTGCCTGGCTAACAGCCGAGAACCTCGAGCCATACGAAGAGAACCTGGCAAAGCACGGAAGCAAGGCGAAGAACCGCAAGGATCCTTCGTTTGCGGACGCATTGAAACAAGCGGTCGATCCGTCGATCGCAGAAAACATTATCAGGCGCAATGCAGCAGCGGCAGCGGCAGCAGCAGCTGAAACAAGCGAAGAGGACGACGAAGAGGACGATGCAGAAGATAACGGACAGAGCGCTGCTGATTCTGACGTCGAAATGCAGTCAGCAGATTCAGACAGCCACCTGCCCGCAAAGACAAAAGCCGCCGCAGGTCGAAGAGCGCAGGGGAACAATGGGCGGTCGACAAGGACTGCGGCTGGGCGCAAAAGGGCAAGCTTCAGCAGCAGCAGCTCCGGAGACGACATGGAAACAGCAACTCCCAAGCGCTCACGCACGGCCGCATCATCGCGTGCGGCCAAGGACAACGGCGTGTCGAACAGCGGGTCGCCAGTTGGCAGCGGCCGGCGAGACAGCGACACCTCGCGGTCTGCGACAAAGGATTCGCCGCGCTCGGGGTCTCCCAGCGGGCACCCGTCGCCGGACTACAAGTCAGCATCGGCCAGGGACGACGATAAGCACGATCGCGCCGGCAGCGGCGGCAGGAGCCACCAGGGCCCCAAGAACCGCAGCAAGGGGTATCAGCTATGTATGCATTTACGGCACCGTCTGCAGAAGACGGTTATCAAGGGCGTGGTGCCCGACGACCTGACGCCGGTGCACGAGGTGATCAAAAAGCTGGAGGATTTCGACATGACGCTCGAGCTCATCCAGGAGACCAAGATGGGGAAGGTCGTGCGCATCATTGCCAACTCTGACCGGATTGGCGACGCGCCCGAGGAGTCGTTTGACATTAAGGGCCGGGCTCGGCGACTGACCGAGAAGTGGCGGCAGCTTGTTGTTAGGCGCCGGGAAGGCTCCGTTGAGCAGGCTGCTCCGGATTCGCCGGCGGCGAGCAGATCGGCAGGTGAGCAGGAAGACAAGGCTGCCAGCGACGGCGCCAACAAGAGTGCTGCCGAGAGCGACAACAAGGGGCTGGACCAAACCTCTCATTCTGAAGAGAAGGCATCCGAAAGCGCTAGCGATAGTGGCGTCAATGGCGCGGCTGCATCTACAGCGAGTCCCTCTGTTGACAGCCGGCAGCCCGAATCCGAATCACAAACCGTAATGGCAGCAGAGGCAGAGGCACAGCCAGAGACAGTGCCTACAGCAGTAGCGCCGGCGACGCCCGTTTCGAGCGCTGGCATCTAGCTGTGAAGTAGACGACGTGCTTCTGTTTTTCTATTTGAGCGACGTGCCGGCTACTGCGCTTGTTTGTTTGTGTCCTGCTTCCACTCCCTAAATGCTGGGAAATATAAACGATTATTAAAGACTAGATCAAAGATGGCTTGCTAACTGTGTTGCTGATAGAGTCTGTAATAGCAGTCTGACCGGATGTGCAGTCTGAATGCTGCTCAGTGTAGGTATTATGCGCTTACGTTGGTAGAAAGTTCTATCACAAGCCGCTATCAGCTAATAGCGAAAGGCACAAGTTTGAATCAGATGTAATCCATCTGATCCAGAAACATGATCTGGATTTGGAGCTGGGTTACATGCTCAAGCGATATCATCTCTGTCTTACGGATCAGAATGTTGTAGACAGATAAATAATAATATCTCGAGGACTTTTCTATCTATTTTTATGCAGACTTGCGACCAATTCTTAGCAGAGCACTTGTGTCAAGTTTTACACCACACAGAAAACCTCTGGCTGCGCGCAGCCACATTTTAGCGAGTCTGATCCATATGTGATCAGTGATCATATGTTATTGGATGATGATGAAGACGATTGATTTGGGCGAGCAAGTACGCGCAATCCTTCTTTCTTTTCTTTGTTCAGAAACGCAAAAAATTGTTTTTTTTTCTTCATTGATTTACATCTGCCAGCAGCCCAATTAAACTCGCCTTTCGTCAGTACAGAAAATGGACCCCATCGACCAGACCAGCAACGCCGGCGGTGCCGACGCAAACAAAAACAACAACAACAGCAACGGAGCAAACCAGGCCGATGTCAAGGACAAGAAGCCTGATACCGGCAACGAGCACATCAACCTGAAGGTCGTTTCAGCTGTAAGTATCGGTAGTAGCCATGATCTGGCATTACAATGCTGACTAATACACAAAGTACGCCTATGTCCATTCCGCAGCAAGAGCAAAGTGCGGAAATAATCAATATGGCCGAATTTACATACTAACGCGCACACATTCCGCCTGTCTTTGATTTGCGTTCTGTAGGACAGCTCAGAGGTCATGTTCAAGATCAAGCGCTCGACCAAGCTTGCCAAGCTGATGCAGGCCTACTGCAGCCGGACAGGAAAGGCATACGGAACCGTTCGCTTCCTTGTCGATGGCGAGCGTGTTGGCAGCGACACCACCCCTAACGATCTGGGTCTGGAAGACGGCGACACTATTGATGCCATGACAGAGCAGGTCGGTGGCAGCAGCAACTAATTGTTTACTGTTTGGTTTATTGTTTGTGGGCTAATGAATGTTTCAAATGTATCGCTGTTAACGAAACCAAGCCAAGAAGGAAAGACGTATGTTCGCAATTGGGCAGCTCTCTACATGCGTTCAATAGGTGTCAGGCCAATGAGTGTCAGCGCGTTGCCAATGACAACACGGACACAGTGGTAGAGCATCAGGCGAGCCTCGGCAATCTCCTGGGGCTGGTTGACGACCCACAGCTGCTCAACGGCTGTCGACACTGCGTGGGCCAGCTTGATGATGTACTGCACAATGTTGCACGGCTCGAGCGACTGCAGCGTGGAGGCAAGGGTGTCGGGGTAGCGCGCCAGCAGGTTGATGATGTCGCGGGCGCATTCCTCCGAGAGCAGCGAAAAGTCGGCGTCGGGGTTGAGCTTGACGGTGCCCTCGACCCTGCGCTCGATCGAGCACATGCGAGCGTGGGCGTACTGCAGGTATGGTCCGGTGTCGCCCTCGAAGGAGAGGATACGGTCCCAGTTGAACTCGTAGTCCTTGATGCGCTTGGCCATCATGTCCTGTACGACAATAGCCGAGATGCCGAGCTTGTCCGCAATATCCTCAGGGTTCTCGACCTGCGCATACTTCTCCTCGGTCTTGCGCATAACCTCGTGCATGTTGTCCTTGCTTTCACGGAGCATATCCTCGAGGAAGACGACAGTGCCCTTGCGCGTGCTCATGCCCTTGACAAGACCGTAGTTGATGTGCTGGAAGCGGTCTGCGTAGGGGAGGTCGAGCAGCTCGACAGTCTTGAACAGCTGCTTGAGATGCAGATCCTGCTGCGACGAGACGACGTAGATGATCTTGTCAAAGTTGTAAGTTTCAAAGCGCTCGATGGCGGCGCCGATGTCACGGGTCAGATAGAGGGCGGTGCCGTCGCTCTTCTTGACCAGAACGCGCTCGAGCTTGTACTTTTCCAGATCAAGCAGCACGGCGCCCTTGTCCTCGACCAGAATACCAGCCTCGTCCAGCATATTCATGGCGCGGTGCATGCCCTCGCCAACCTGCGACTCGCCAGAGTAGACATCAAAGTCGATGCCCAGGCGCGCGTAGATGTCCCTGTACTTGACAATGCTCAGGTCGCGGAAGCGCTGCCACAGAGCAAGCGCGTCCTCCTCGCGGTCCTCCATCTTGCGGAAGTAGGCACGGGCCTGGTCGTGGATCGACGGGTCAGCCTCGGCATCCTTGTTGATGCTGACGTAGACGTCGTACAGGTGCTTGATCGGATCGGCGACCAGCTCTTCTTCGGAGCCGTAGCGCTCAAAGCCGATGGCGAGCAGACCGTACTGCTTGCCCCAGTCGCCGAGGTAGTTCATCGAGATGGTCTCCCAGCCATGGGCCTTGTAGAGGTTGGTGATAAAGTTGCCGATGATGGTGCTACGCAGATGCCCGGCGTGGAAGGGCTTGGCGATGTTGGGCGAGCTAAACTCGACAATGACGCGCTTGCCCGCGCCAGTGTCTGTCCAGCCGTACTTGGGGCCCTCGCTGTTAACGGTTGTCAGCACCTTGCGCGCAAACAGCGCACGGTTGATGCGGAAGTTGAGGTAGGGGCCGGTGGCAATTGCCGAGTCGATCTGGTCGTCGGCCTTGAACTCGTCGGCCCAGGTCTTTGCGAGCTGGACGGGGTTGCCCTTGACGCGCAGACGCGGCACGGCGATGGCGAGATCGCCGTAGGTTGTGACCTTGGGGAACTCGATTGCCGACGCAATGACCTCGGGCGACGCGCCGGAGAGCGCGGCAACCTGGCTGGTGATGGCGGCTTTGTACTCGTCGAACATGACTAGTCGGCGACGGTGAGACGGGTGTGTGTTGTTAGCGGATGATGCTAGTCGTCTGGCTGATGTGGCGACTGATAGTGTTTTGAAGAGGCTGTGCGGGCGTCCGTTAATGGCAAAGCGTAATGTGAAAGCCACTTTTGAAATGTATTTTAGACAAAAGAATTATAAATTCGAGCTGAAAGTAAGCAAGCAGCAGAGCGCAAAAAAAGATGCTTTATAAAATTTTTTTAGGCTGATCGAAAGTGATTCACATCTGAGAAAAAAAAAGCGTGAGACTTGTGCAGCCATGCACCCAACAATTGGATGAGAGAGGCATGCGGTAAGATGCGCTGCTCAGGTGTTATCTCTCACACTGCGCTGGCTCATGTGAGGTCTTTTGCCAACTCTTCCACCTGACTCGCGCTGTTCTCTAAATTTTTTTTTTCTGAATATCATTTCTGGTTTTCGTATAGACAAGATGGAACAAGAGCCGCTGCTGACATTATATCTTATCAGACACGGCGAGACCGAGGTCAACCGGCGCAACTGCGTGCAGGGCAGCCGAATCGATCCGCCTCTCAACGAGCGCGGGGTGGCCCAGGCCAAGTGTCTCGGCCAACGCTTCAAAGACATAGCAGTAGACCAGGTTGTCACATCGAACGCCCGGCGGGCCAAGGAGACCGGTGCTGCGATCAGCAGCCACCATCCGTCGGCGCCAGTCACACACACGGCTGCGCTCAACGAGCTCGACTTTGGCGACTACGAGGGCACGCATGTGACTGCCGGCTACAACGACCTGGTGCACAAGTGGGATGTCGAAAAGATGACAGACGTCAAGGCACCCGGCGAGAATGGCGAATCTCCAGCCGACTGCGAGCGCCGTGCGATGCCGTGTCTGCGGGACATTGTCGCGCAGGCCCTGGCTGATGGGCAGCGCAACGTGTGCGTCGTGGTGCATTCGCGGCTGATTCAGATCGTGCTTGCGTCGATGCTCGACGGGTCGCTGGCAGCCATGGGCACGTACAAGCAGAATAAGGCGGCTGTCAACGCCGTGGAGGTGCTGGGACCGGCAGCCTCGACGGCGTGGCCGTACAGGTGTGTTGCGCGGGACATCAATAGCATCTCACATATGCCCAAAGATGTCGTGTCCCGTGTATCGAGCGCAACGAGCCTGACCAGCCGGTATCGCAGCAACGAGCGGATTCGCTTTGAGCTCCTCGAGGATGGCGTGATTGTGATGAAGCGGCTGTGAAACATCCAGGCGAGGGTGGCATGGAGGCGACGGAATGGCACGGCGAGCGTACGGGTGCGGGGGCGGAGAAAGATGAGGCGGGGGTGCTGCCTGTTTGTTGTGTGGAGGGAAGAGGATAGGATGGAGAATGTTGGCAGTAGAGGGTGCAATTTTTGTTGTGCTCGGTCAAAAACGTTTTTAACGTGGGCTTGTCTCAGGTTGAGAGGTGCGTGTACAGCCAAGTAGTAATAGACGCAGCGCCAACACCGGTGTTGGCCAGCCTTGGCTCTAGCTCTAAACCTCTCAGCTGAGCATGGCCTGCCTGCTGCTACACATTCTTTTGCCGCTAAGTGCTATTTTCTCTCCATTTCTCTCCTCCGTTTTTATTTTTTCCTTCTCGAAACCTTGCACTTTATTCAGCCATTCATATATTCATTTACCAGCAGTCAACACCGTTCATTAGGCCGTTATACTAGATCAAACCTGTTTAGCAGCATCTGCTCTCAATTTACATTAACTTCAACTGTGCGCACGGCCCAGCATCATCCATCCACCAGCAGCAGGTAAGTCTAGACGCAGTACCCGCTTTCCTTTAATATCGTGTGCCATTATCATGCCCAATGCTGTCTTGTACTTGGCGCAGAAGCCAACTCTGGAACCGGACCGGCGTTGGACTGCCAAACAGCAGTCACATGCCCGCGTGGTCCCCGCCCTTGCATGACTTGCAGGCCTCTGCCAATGTATATTCTGCGTTTCCGCCACACCCAGAACCGGCATGCAGGCAGAGTAATAAAGTTGGCGTTTATTCTCCGGCACAAAAAAAACCTGCAAACGCTCCCTACTTTTTTAGATTCTCTAGACATTTAGATGCCCATGTCCCTTGCTTCTGCATTGTCGCTTTGGCGCACAACGGCAATGCCACCGTTGCTACTATCGCCTTGTCTGGCCACCAACCGTGGTATGTTTGCAAGCGCTGTCGACTGCCAATGTCTAGGGTGGCTCGGGCAGAACCGGTGGCTGCCGCTCCTTGCCAGCAGGCAGAGACGGTGTTGCTACTAATGTTCTTTATGGATGACGAGTGCCTGCCCACCTGGACAATCGCCCATCCTGCTTGTTCAGCCCTCATTCAAAGCTGAATGAACTGCTTGACGCCTCGTGCGGTTGTGCCTGGCCAGGTTTGTACACCACTGGTCAGACGCCCGTGTGCCTAGCCTTCTACAGCTTCTTCTGATTCATTCAATTCTTCGTCGATTGTATGTGCAATAAGCTGTGCGTCTTGCTGTAAACAACGGCCAATTGTTAAAGTCAATACCAATACGAGTGCCATTGATTGACTCTCATGGTTGTTTGGGGTGGTGGTCGTGATTTGTTTATGTTTTCGTGTCTCTCTCGCCCGCCCGCCTGCCTGACTGCCTGTCTGCCTATAGACAAACTAGGTAGAAAGGGAAGCCCGCCCGAGTATAACTCTGGGTTTATTCCATTCCAGGACCGCCTGCTATATGCCGTCTGCCTACTTGCCTATTTGCCTGCTACCGCACCAGCTGGCTCTCGCGCTGCGAAAAAAGGTTTATTATTATCCTTCTGATTCCTGGTTTGTTTTCCTGTTTTCCCTCCATTTCCTCACCCTCTCTACCCCCTTCCTAGTCGCTGCCGATTTTCGTCTGTTATTACTTATTTTTTTTTTGCTTGGGCTTTTGTTGTTGTTGCCTGTCGCTTGTCGCTCACTCGCTGCTTCTTTTTAATAGTTGGCTCCGTTTCCATCACCGCATTTTCGTCTGCAATCATTTTTGTCGATTTTTTGTTACACTTTACTTTCCCGTTTCTATTTTACACACACACATACTCATTTCCCCTTCCTCTTTCTCTCTCTTTTATTAGTCGACGCTCCCTCTCCTCTCCTCAGCATAAAAGGCTCGCTATACTTTAACTGAAATGTCCGCTTCTGACGCAAACAGCTCGGCCAAGACCCAGACCACCTCTGGGGGCATTGGAATTGCCAATCTGCCCAACCAGCTTCACAAGATTGTGACCAAGAAGGGCACCAACCTTTCCATCATGGTTGTCGGCGAGTCCGGCACCGGTAAGACGACGTTCATCAACACGCTGCTGACCACCGAGCTCATCGAGCCCCTTGAGGACGCCGCCCGCCGCAAGAAGCAGATGGACAAGACGGTCGACATCAACATCCACAAGGCTGAGCTTGAGGAGAAGATGTTCAACGTCAAGCTGAACGTCGTCGACACACCCGGGTTCGGCGACTACGTCAACAACAACGACTGCTGGCTGCCCGTCGTCGACTTTATCGAGAACCAGTACGAGCAGTACCTGCGCCAGGAGCAGCAGCCGGTGCGCAAGGGCGTCGTCGACATGCGCGTCCACGCCTGCCTGTACTTTATCCGCCCCAACGGCCACACGTAAGTATCGACACAATCGGCAGCAGCGATATGGTTTATTATCTGCGCCACAGGCAGACTGAAAACGGCGAATATGCGTATGAGGCTGGCGTACTAAAAACCAGAAGAAGGCATTCAACCATTGTTGAGCACGCTTTGTTGCTTTTTGATGTAGGCTCAAGCCACTGGACGTTCGTGCCATGAAGGCCATCGGCGCCCGCGTCAACCTGATCCCCGTCATTGCGAAGGCTGACACGCTGTCTCCCACGGCCCTGCGGCAGTTCAAGAAGCGCGTCATGGACGTGATTGATGCCCAGAGCATCCGCATATACCAGCCACCCGTCGAGAGCGACGACGAGGCCATGACCGTGCGCAACAAGGACATCATCTCGGCTGTGCCATTCGCCATCATCGGCAGCACGCAGGAGGTCAAGACTGCCGACGGCCGCCACGTCAAGGGTCGCCAGTACCCGTGGGGAGTCGCCGAGGTCGAGAACGACCAGCACTGCGACTTTAAGAAGCTGCGCAGCCTTCTGATCCGCACGCACATGCTCGATCTGATCTCGACCACCGAGGAGGTGCACTACGACAAGTACCGGACCACGCAGATGAAGACGCGCAAGTTTGGCGAGCCCAAGCCCAGAAAGGTGGACAACAAGAAGTTCCGCGAGGAGGAGGAGATGCTGCGCAAGCGCTTCACCGAGAAGGTCAAGCTCGAGGAGAACCGCTTCCGCCAGTGGGAGCAGAAGCTCATTGCCGAGCGCGATCGTCTTAACAAGGACCTTGAGCAGGAGCACAACCTGGTCAAGCAGCTCGAGAGCGAGATCGAGGCGATCTCGAACGTGAACTCGCCCAACGGCAAGTTCTTCCGCAAGTAATGTGGGCGCGCGCACGCAAACTGCGATGCGAGAGTCTGCAAGTCCGTGGAGATAATGCAAAACCTTCCCCCTTCCTCCTTTGCACCCTTTATTTGCTGCCACATTTTCTCTTCTCTATCCAGATCCTTCTTATTCCTCATCTCTCTTAATAATACTCTTTTCTAAAGTTTGAACCATGTGCTGTTGTCATCGTCGTGTGTGTGTACAGATTCGAACTGAGTCACGTGCTATTAGATTATTTTTCTTAATCGGGCCTGATTGATCATGTTCAAAAAAATACTGTGTCAAAAACATCGTCTGCCTCAGCTCAACGCCATCTTTTTGCTCTGCACTTTCGACATATTCTGTTTTATACTCACGCATATATCTACATTCCAAGATGGCATTTACAGAGAGAGGCGAGCAGCACGAGCGCAGACGCATGCCGCAGAGCATGGCGCTGGACACCCGGATACAGCGCACGTACAAGGGCAAGATCATCAAGCAGCGCATCGACAGGAACCAAAAGTCCAACGTCAAGAGAAAGTACTTTAAGGAGCTCCGGAAGGAGGGGCTTGAGACAGCGCCTCAGCATTCCACAAGAGGCAGACCCGATGATGCCGAGGAGGATGCTGAGCAGAGCGCAAGGCCTGGCCGTGCACCCCGCTCCAACCCGTACGAGAGGCTGGTGCGGGTGCGCGACGAGGCCAAGCGGCAGAAGGACGAGGAGCGGAGACGGAAGAACCTCGAGATACAGCAGGTCGAAAAGAGGAGGAGCGACTATATGCAGGAGCGCAAGGAGGAGCGCAAAAAGTACAATGCAAGAACAAAGCGCGGACAGCCTGTGCTTTCGAACCAGATCGGCTCGTTGCTCGAAAAGATCAAACGCGGGTAGTTTCGGACAGGCTATGCTCTTTTTTTTTTTTTTTTTTTAAAAAAAAAAGGTCCTTTTATTGAACAAATACAACAAGAAACAAACAGCGTGTACATGTGGCATGCTATGCACATAGCTTGGGCAGGTCCGGAATGTCATCCTCGTAGTACTGCCACATCGGGATGCCCGAGCGAGCATTTGGCTGGCTAGAGCGGGAGTATGCTGAGTTGTTCTGCTTGCGTGTAATGCTAGGGCTGGACTGTACATCAGCGGATGGCTTTGCATCTGGACCCAATTGCTGACGATGCAGCCGTGCGCCTTGGCCTGGCTGTACTCCACGGTCTCGTCCTTTCGCAAAAGACAATAGTCTGCGAATCCCTCGACGCAAAGAGCCAGCCTTAATGTGTTCTTTGTTCTGATCTGCATATGCCCGAGTCGAAGCACGGGTGCCCTGGGACAGCTTCTTCACAGCAGCATCGGTGGCAGCGTGCATAAGCTTGTAGTATGGCTGTGTGTGCTCAGGCTTGCGCGGAGCAAACAGCAGCGCAATGCGCTGGTTCTCAGTGTTCCAGTGCGGACGGCATAGCCTGAACTCGATCGGAATGTTGACTCCGTTTCGGCAGAGCAGACGCCACCTCTTGACGCCGCCAGCGGCCGGATATAGGCGGTAGCAGTAGTCGCAGGCAGTGAGGTTCTCAAAGTACGCAAGCAGGTGGTCCGGCAGGTCAGCTGGGTACGCGGCGTTCTGGTTGGCCATCGCGCTGACAATGGTTTCGACCAGCGAAGGAAACGAGGCGCTTTGTCTCGAATCGCTTGCAACGGCCCGGAATGCGAGGCTGGCGTCGAGCGGACATCCATCGAGCATCAGCTTGAACGGCTTGGCCCGGTTTATTGCAGCGACGCCGCCTTGGACAAACATGCGCGAGGGCAGGCACTGGATTGGGTTGTGCGAGAGGTCGAGGGACTCGAGAATCGGAAGTCTCCACAGACACGGGGGCACCGAGTCGATTCTGTTGTTGTAGAGATCGACTTTGGTCAGGCCATGCAAGTGGCGTATGGAGCTTGGCAGCGTGCTCAGCTTGTTCGAGCGAGCATACACCACCCTCAGGTTCCGGCAGTATGCGATGGTTGCCGGCAGCGTCTCAAGCTCGTTGTTGCTTACATCGATGATCTGCAGCTGGCGCAGGTGGCCTATCTCGTCGGGTAGCTCGATAAGAGAATTGTTGGACACGATGAGGCTCGTAATATTGGCCACGTACTTGGCAATCCCTGGAAGAATCTGCACTTGTACCAGAAACCTAAACGAGAGATTGACCGTTCCGTATGAGAGATCGTCCAGCGACAGAGATGCGCCCTCATAGGCGGCTGGCGGATTTCTGTCTACGGCAACGGGGTGGATTGTGGCCGCAGCTGTCGAGGGTGTCTGCGTGTCTGATGCCAATACCTCCAGCACGTCGGTTCCGTGGCTGCTGTCCGGGGCGTCTGTCCAGGGGGTCGAGCTCGATGCCATCGTCTGGGCTACTGATGTTGCAGGCGTTGTGGCTGCGCATATTCCTCTGCTCGCGCCACTGGCGCCTGTGGATTTCCCTGATGCTGTGATGCCGACGATGACACCCTGGAAGGCTGTCTGTCTCTGCGACGGTGTATTTGTGACTGAGTATGTCTGTCCGCCAAACGAGGGCATCGTAACTGTCTCTGGTGGAGGGTGCGTATGTATATGTATATGTGTAAATGCTCTGACTAGACGGATGATACCCGAGAGACCGGCTCTGGACACAGTAGATAACGGTGGAGAGCAGGAAAAGGAAGGAAGAAAGGAAGATAGAGAAAGGCAGGTCTATTCCCTAAACTGCAGATGCAGGCTGTATATACGTATGTATGCCAAGTGAAGAGAGCAGAAAGCGAGATGTAATGGAACAAAGGAGGAAGCAAGAGGTGGAAGAGCGAACTGTTGCGGATGTGGCAATTGTTCATAGCCGGCCGCTGCCGACGAGGGGCGCGGCGTTTCAATGGTGCAGATACAAAATTAGGCATGCAACAATCGGCATGCACGCTGCCAAAGCAACACTGGAAAAGGCGATTTTGGGCAAGTAGTGTTAAAGCTGTGCTAGCTGCAGCAGCAACAGCAGCACGGGAACATCCAGCATTTTCGCTGCCTGCGCGAAATTGATCAGTCGAGGACATGTGACGATGAGGAAAACGAAGCCGCGCATGTCGATCCCGCAATGAAAGTGAGCGAAAGAGGGGGAGAGAGGGAGTTGATCGCGCAGGGCTGATAGCAGCCACGGCGGCTGTCCAGGGAACAGATGGGAGCTTGATAACCACAAGTTATGTAATGAGCAAAAGAAAGACAAAGCAGGAGAATGGAAGGGGGTGGGGAAGAAAAGTTACACAAGCAGCAGGGCGTTGATGCAGCCGTCGTTCTCGGGGTTGTTTGTGATCTGGGCGTACTTGCCCCAGAGCACCTTGCCGCCGGTGGTCACCAGGCCGAGCTCGGCAACGTTGACCTCGATGATCGTGCCCTTGGTCAGCACGCCGAGCTGCGTGTACATGGGGCTCTGCGGGTTCTTCTTGACGCCGATGATGGGCAGCTGGAAGGTGGCCTTGAGCTCGGGATGTGTGACATTGGCCTTCTTGTAGCGCAGCGCCATCGGCCGGATAAAGCGCTCGTACTTTGGCGGCTTGCGCGTAAACCCGTCGCCGACAAACGTCGGCTTTGTAACCATGCGCTTCCAAGCCTTGGATTTGGACTTGCCCGTCTTGACCACCTTGAACATCTCGTCCTCGGCAATCCCGCGCACCTTGGGCAGAGGCACGTTCCACTTGCCGGCCTTCTCCTTCCGCTTCTGCTTCAGCATGTTGCTCAGCACCTTTGCACGCTGTTGGCCCTCGCGGTCAAGCAGGTAGGCGGGCACGGCGCCCTCGGGCACGGCGTCGTCGGTCTTCTGCTTGGCGTTCTTCTCGTCGTGCATCTTCAGCGTCTTCTTCATCTGGATCTTCTCCGAGTGCCGCTTCTTGTTGTACAGCTTGGCCTTCAGGCCGTGGACCTTCTGTGCAAACTCGGCGTCCTTGTGCACCTGGCGCGCCTCTCTCTTGCGCTTGCGCTCGGCGTGGTCCATGCGGCGACCGTGCCGCCGGATCGACTCCTCAATGTACTCGTTCTGCGGCTATTGCGACATGGGTGTTAGCGAGGGCTGCATTTTTTTTGGTGGGTATGTTGTGCATTTTCATGTCAGTGTTTGCGTAGTCTTACCATTGCGTGTGTCTATGTGCTGTGTAGTGCTGTACTGTGTATCGGGGGGGGGGGGTATCCTTCGTGCAGCAGGGTCTAGGCAGGAATGAATAAAAATAAGTGGACTGGCGATTGCACGAGAAACTGAAAAGAAAGAGGCGCGCCGTGCTAGCAGACCAGAACCGCTGCAGGAAGAAAAATAAAAAAAATCCTTCCGATTTGATTCCCTGATTCTGAGAAACTGAGGGTGGGGGATCAGCGCACGTGACGACACCTAAACTCGCGGCAATTATGCAGCGCGGTACAAGAGCTAGGGGCCATTATTGGCGCGGCAGCGCGTGCTTGGGGGGGTTTTTTCCACGTTCGTGTCCAGGGGGCAGTGGCACGCAGTGAAGTTTTACTGAGCGCGTCGGTGCTGAAAACGACAAAACCCTTGGATTATATTGCTCAATTTTTGGAGCGGACAGCTGGAAGTCTGCTAACAACCACCCCACCCACCCACCATATAATAATAAGAAAGCGGCATATACCTCCCCACCTACACAGCTGTGATTTTTATTTTAAATGTCGCAGAAGAAGCGCAAGAATTTGTTGTCGGCCGGCACGCCCACGCTGCTGAATCTCAAGGCCGCGATAGAGCAGGCAAAGACAGAGAGCGCGCGGCCGGACGCAGATACGGATGGCGACGGCCAGCGCCGGCGGCCGACCAAGCGCCTGCGCGTCAGCGACCGGCGCAACAAGGGCATCGACCTGCGCGCGCACCGCGACCTCATGGCGCACCAGAAAGCAGAGAAAGCAGAAGACGGGGCGGAGGGGTCGCAGACTCCGACACATGCGCGGATTCGCCAGGCGCTCGAGGAGAAGGCCAAGATCTACGACATGCTTACGGCCGGCGGCGGGGTGAGCAAGGCGGACCTGGACGACGAGAGGATTGCGAGGATACTGGACGAGAGCTCGGTCGACTTTGTCGGCATGATGATGCAGAGGCGCAGGGAGGAGGCCGAGCGGGGCCGCCCGGGGGAGCTGGACGACTTGGTCGATGTGGTCGATGAGTTTGGGCGCACGAGGAGAGTGTTGCGCAGCAAGGCCCATCAGTATGGCCGCATAGTGCAGGCTGATGGCAGCAGCTCTGGCGAGAGCAGCAGCGACTCTGATGAGGACAGTGACAGCAGCAGCAGCAGTGGCAGCAGTGGCAGCAGCAGCGAGCATGATGAGTGGGTCGAGGACGCTGGATTCAGAAGGAACCACGCGCCAGGGTACTACAAGCTGTCGACGGACCGGAAGACGCGCAAGCGGCAGCTGAAGGAGCTGCGGGAGCTGCACGAAGATACGGTTGCTCAGCGTGAGGCGGCAGAGGCGCCGAGAGCAGAGCAGCAGCAGGAGAATGAGCCATAAACAAAATAAAAATGTAAATAGATGGCATGCACGTGATTGAACCCACACAGCGCGCCGTGGGAAACAGGCGGATATTTAAAAAAAGAGCTGGACCACGCGTCTGTGGCGGCGGAGTAACGCTATATAAGCAACTATCAGTGGTTTAATATTTTTAGTCTACATAGCGACAAGCATTCGTATCCAACCCGGTACATAATACAGTGCATTTTTTTTGCGAGACGCCTTGGCTAGGACGTCTCAAGCATAGCAGCAGACACTTATCAACCGCACAGTGCATCGAGACAGGGAAGAGGGGAGACTACACATGTCGAGCGACAATAGCGGCAGCAAAAACAGCAACGGCAGCGGCAGCAGCAGTGCCGGCAGCCAGAGCCACATCGACAGCAGCAGCAGCATGGCCGGCGCAGCAGCCTCGCCGCTGCTGGCGCTGTTCGGCAGCGACGTGGCGGCCAGCGTCGGCACGCCGCAGGCCGGCACGCCGATAGACCTGTCGGGGCTGCTGCCGGTGTCCGGGCTGAGCGGCAGCAGCGGGGCCACCACGGGGGCGCTGACGCCGCTTCCGCTGGACGCCGACATCGACCAGCTGATGAAGTCGCTGGGCGACAACGTCGACGCGACAAAAGTGTCCGACGAGGACCTGGACAAGCTCCTGGGCAGCATCAGCGCCGGCTTCTCCAGCGGCATGCCGTCGGCGCCGGTGGCGAGCGGCAGCAGCGGCAGCGACGCGCTGGCGGCGCTGAGCAGGGATTTCGGCATTGATCTGAGCACGCCGGTGGCGATGCGTGGCTCGGCGGCGGGCGGGCCGCTGGGCGACGTGGCGGGGCTGGCGGCGGGCGGGTCGGCGTTTACGCCCACGCCGATTGCGCACAGCAACTCGGCGGTGGTGGCCGGGTCGACGCCGGTGGCGGGGCCGGCGACGGCCAGCCTTTCGGCGCGGCCGGGGCAGTTCTCGGCGATGGGCCAGCAGCAGCAGCTGGCGATGCGGCCCGTGGCCGGACGGCCTCCCCACCCGCCTTCGTCGCACCAGCCGCAGCAGCAGCACCAGCAGCATCGGCCGGTGAGCGCGCACAGCACGCCGCAGCACACGCCGCTGCTCGGGGTGGGGCCCGGGCGGCCGGCGGGCGGCCAGCCGCAGCATCCGCAGCAGCGGACGGCGTCGGCGAGCGGCGTGACGACGCCGGTGAGCACGGGCGCCAGCACGCCGACGCCGTCCGCGCACCCGGCCCAGCGGCCGCCGCGGCCGCAGAACATGGCAGCGGCACCGCGGCCCGGGGCCAGGCCGGGGCGGCCGATGCACGCGATGCAGCAGGCGCAGCAAAGCCACCAGCAGCAGCCGGGCGTGCGTGCGCCGGGCGTGCGGCCGGGCGTGCGGCCGGCGGCCACGGAGCCGTCGCGGTGGCTGGCGAACATCATGGCGGCGCTGCCGCCGGAGCAGCAGGAGCGGCTGGCGGGGCTGTTCCGCGGGCTGCAGACGCGCACGCTGGACTACGCCACGTTTGCGCGCGACGCCGAGGCCATCATCGGCCCGCGCTTCCAGAGCCTGCTCGCCATCATGCGCAGCCAGAGCGGGCCGCCCGCCGGCGCCGCCGCCACCCGCCTGCCGCATCCGATGCAGGTGCAGCAGCCGCCGCCGCCGCGGGCCGTGCGGCCGACTGCGGGCGATGCGCAGGCGCGGCCGGCCGCGCAGCACCAGCCGCGGCCGATGCACCACATGCAGCTTCCGCACGCGGCGCACGTGCCGCTGGACGTGCAGGCGCTGGAGGCGCAGATGGCGCGGTGGCGCCAGGTCATCACGAGCCCGACGGTGAGCAGCGAGCTGCTGGCGCGGCTGAGCCTGCAGTTCAGCGCGTACGGCGAGAGCCTCGGCGCCGGCAACGGCGACATGGCCGGGCTGCCGGAGGAGGCGCGCGCGCAGCTGCTTGCGCAGGTGGCCCGGCTGCAGGCGCTGATAGCGCAGCGCCAGCTGGGCGGCACTGCGGCTGCGGCAGGCCCGGCGCTGGGCGCGCAGCCGGAGTCGCGCGCCGCCAGCCCCGAGGCGCGGCGCCGCGGCAGGAAGAAGGCCGGCCGGCCCAAGCGGCGCGGCGACGCTGCCGGCGATGCGCCGGCGGCCAAGCGCGCGCGGGCGGCCGGCAGCGACGGCGCGTCGGACGCCGAGGCCGACACGCCGGCGGCCAGCAGCGACGAGAGCGACGCCGACGCCGACGCCGACGCGGGGCCCGTGGCGCAGTCGCCGGCGCCCGCCAGCCGGCGGCCGACCAAGCCTGCGCGCGAACGCGAGCGCGAGCGCAGCAACGGCGGCGGCGGCGGCGACGCGTTCTCGATCGACGACGTCATCGGGTACACGGGCGTGGACCTGCGAGCCGAGTCGGAGATCATCCTGGGCGGCGTGGCGCCGCATGCGCGCGTGCGGGCGCGAGCCGACGACGCGGCGCACCGCACGGGCACGCGCCTGGTGGGCGGCGTGCACGTGGCGTTCGACGCCGACCTTCTTGCGGCCGCCGGGTTGGCGCCCGGTGCCCTGGCGGAGAGCGTGGTGGCGCGGGCGTGTGCGGCGGCGCGGATTGCGCACGTGGCGGCGGACGTGGTGCCTGTGCTGGCGCTGGCGCTGCACGAGCGGCTGCGCGCGCACTTGGAGCTGGCGACGGCAGCGGCGCAGCACCGCGCACGCACGCAGACGCTGCCGCCGCCGCCTTTGGACCCGGCCACGCGCCAGCCAATGTACAAGATCGCGGCGCACCAGGACGTGCGCAGGCAGCTGGCCGCCGTGGAGCGCCGCGATAGGCTGCGTGACCAGGCGCGCGAGGCGCGGGTGCGTGAGCGCGAGAACGCCGGCGACGCTGCGGCTGCGGCTGGTGACTCTGTGGCAGCGGCGGCTGCGTCTGTGGCGGAGGACGCGGCGGGTGATGAGACGGCGCCGGCGGAGGACGCGACGGGGCAGCCGGCGAGGCGCAGCCGCAAGCGCGAGGAGGCTGTGCCGACGGCGGCGTACACGAGCAAGAACATGCCCGACGACCTGCGCAACAAGATCAGCAACCAGACGGCGCTGCGGGCCGCCGGCGCCGTACGCAAGGCGTGGATGAGTGCCGCGCCCGCCGGCGACTCGGACATGCCCGCCACGCCCCTCTCGTCCTCCTCCTCTGCTGTGGCGGCTGCTGCGGTGGCTGGGGCGCCTGCGCCGGGGACTGCGCGTGCGACGCCGCTGGCTGGGCCCCTGATGCTCACCGTGCGCGACTGCCTGTTTTCGCTGGAGCGCGAGCGCGTCGGTCGCGTGCGTGTTGGCCGCGGGGGCGGCGGCCGCGTGCTGCAGCAGGCGTATGTCAGGCATCTGGGCGAGTAGTTGGGTTTTTTCTTCTCTTGCAGACGCGCAGAACGTCGTTTATATAATGTGGTGATATGTCACAGTGCTACTCATACGGGTTAAATAGCATTTGCCTCATGGGTCATTTGCCGACGCGTCAGGGTGGTGCATTGTGCAATAGGGACAGTTCCCTGGAATTACAGTTCCAGTGATTGTGTGGAAAAAAAAAACTCGAAAGGTGTGGCGCAGGACAAGCGTGTTTCTCGATCCGCAGCCAAACACCTCCTCCTACAGCCTGCGCAATCGGCGTCTCCATACGATTATTTGGTTTGCGCAGCTTCGACGTTACGCCAGAGATGCCGGAGTGCCCGGGGTCTGAATGATGCTCTGAATCAACGATCAGCAAGCACATGATCTGCGCGTATGTGTCGCCACTGTAAAGAAAGCATCACACAAGGTGCAGTCAAGTCTTGAGAACGTGTAAAGTAAAGTGGCGCCGAATCTGCTGCGGACGACAATTTGTTTTCCAAGGTCTCACGAATGTACACAGAGCTCCTTAACAGCATTTTGGCCTAGTTGAGATAGATCAGGGGCGCCACGTCAGTCTCACAGATTCGTGTCTGTAAAGGCTGCCTGCTTTCTGCCTCCAGAACCCAACAAAAACCGGCGCATCGCAAGGCGGTAGCGCACTATACCGCCGACCCCACAGTCAAAATTCCACCAACAAAAACAGCGCCGCCGCAGCAGAAGAGCTGGTGGGCAGAAAATGCACTCGAAAACAAGCCTCTCTGCGATCTGCCCCTGCTTATTCAGAAAAACAGCACCTGCAATGCTGGCTTTCCCCTCTTTTTCTTTGAAAAGATGCGTCGCATATTCGCCAAAAAGTCGATGCAGTGCATAGATCATGCAATTCGCACATATTTGTAACCTCGCATCTAATATAGAGAGGATCTACACTAGTTCAGTACAAGACCTGCATTAAACGCAATATAACGTAATAAAGAAAAGCTCGTTTCAAGTATCGTATATGATACAAAAAGTGCCAAGTGCTTTTTATAATTGTAGCCTTATGTGTAAACAAGCCACACCCCGCAAAGCAGGAGGGCAGCCAACTATGGATTTGGGGGAGAAATCGCTCCGCGTGTGCATGAGGGTGAGTGCCTGTGTTGACATGGATGAGACGTATATAAGGGCTGGGTTTTTTCTTGCGACGCCGTCAGCTTTCTTTTTTTTTCCTCACCATCTCTTTCCCAACTTCTAGTACAAGTCCAAATCTTTGAAAATGCTCCATCTGCTTATTCTCTTCTTTTTTGTCTTTGTGCTTGACTTCATCGCACTTACGTGCGAACTCGACGTAGTCGCAAGTGCGACTACCCCCAGCCTTATCATTCTCTTTTTCATTATCGTCACCACAGCCTTCGTCAAATTCGTCACACGCCCGGTCCGCCTACGTGTTGTGAAAACATGCGCTGGAATGGAAGCGCAGCAGATCTGGGTTACTCTTTCTTTCGTCACGGCTGCCCACAAGGCCGAGCTGGATCTTGCTGCCTCCCGCCGACGTAAAATTGACCTTGAAACGGCACTCAAGAACAAGAAGGCCCGCGCGGACAGCCAGAAAGAACGCGCTGACAAGGAAACCGCCGAGACGGCCAGACTGAAGCTGGAGCTAGCTGCCGCCCACCAGTCAAAAACCGACATCGAGACTGCGCTAAAAGATGAAAAGACCCGCGCGGACAGCCAGGAAGCACGCGCGGACAAGGAGAGCGCCGAGATTGCCAGACTGAAGCTGGAGCTTGCCGCCGCCCAGCAGTCCAAGACGGACCTCGAGGCCGCCTGCAAGCATGGCCATGATCGCGCTGAATCTGAGAGGCCGTCTGCCGCGGAGGAGATCAAGAGGATTACCATGCTGGAGGCCAAGCTCGACGCTATGCACAATCAAGCAGAGGTGCGCGCCGAAATCAAGAAGGCATCCGCCGCCGAAGTGAACGCCAGGATCTCGATGATGGAGGCAAAGCTCGAGTCTGCAAACAAGCAAGCGGAGGCGCATGCTGAGGCTGCAAAGGCGCATGCCGCCGAGGCGGTCGCTGCCAAGGCAGTCGCTGAGACTACAAAGGCAAGGCTCGATCTTGCTGCCTCCTGCCAGCGTGAGACCAAGTTCAAGACAGCGCTCGAGGAAGAAAGGGCGCGCGCCACCGAGGCAAGCAACAGCACCACTGAGCTGAATGCCAAGCTTGACGCTGCACTCAAGCATGCCGAGGAATGCACTGAATCCCAGAAGGTGGCTGCTGCCGAGGCGGTCACCGAGATTGCAGATCTGAAGTATCGCCTTGATGCTGCCAGCCATAGCGAGAATAGTCTTAATGCAGCGCTCAGGAAGGAGAGGAAGTTTGCCGACGAGGCGAACGCTATGGTTACAGATCTGGAACATCGCCTTGATACCGCCCTCCAGAACGAGGAACACTTCAGGGCCGCCTACAAGGAGCAGAAGGATCTCGCCCACCGCCAGGCGATAAGCATAGAGCTACTCGAGCTGAAAGCCGGAACCGCAAAATCCATTGAGAGGATGCGTGACAATCTGTTCGCAGCTACAGATGCACCACTGGCATCAGCGCAGCAGGCTGCTGTCGATGAATCTGCTGGCGGATCCGACACTGACTTCTGGCCATCTCAGCAGCCCACCACGGATGACCACAAGGCTTACCACGCTGCGGAAGTCCCCCAATATGACTATCCTGCCGAGGCACCTGTCGAGGCAAGCGAGTACGTGCCTGTATGCAAGGTTGGTCAGGTCATAGGCGAGCTTGCCAAAGACCTCTCCGACGATTCGAAATCCCCGAAGCCAAGCACAAGCAACCCTTGGAGCGAAGCTGCGTCGGTCCTTAACACATTCGATGGTACCTTCTACGGCAGTGGTACTGCCAGTGGATCTGCCCAGGACGTCGAGCCGTCTCTCCAGGCTTATGCTGGTGACGAGATGTCTCCATCATTTGGCGTAGGTGTGCAAGCTAGTGGATCTGCCCAGGGCGTCGAGTCGTCTCTCCCAGCTAGTGCTGGAGACGAGGTGGCTCCGCTATTCGGCATGGGTCTACATGCCAGCACATTCACTTTTAGTGCCAACTCGTCTCCCTCAGCCATTGCTGGTGACGGGATGGCTCCGTCATTTGATGTAGATCTACAAACTAGTGGATCTGCCCAGGGCGTCGAGCTGTCTCTCTCAACCAATGCTGGCGGCAAGGTGAGTCTTCCATCTAATGTAGGTCTGAATTCTGGTGCGTTTACCTTTAGTGCCAAGTCGCCTATCTCGGGCAGCGCTGGCGACAAGGTGGATCTGTCATCTGGCGTAGATCCGAATGCTGGTGAGCCTGCCTGGAGAATCGAGCCATCTCTCCCGATCAGCTTCATCAGCGAGGCAACACCGCAACGCAGCAAGAAGGGCTATGGCAAGTCTGCTGCCAACATGAAGGGCCGCCTTTCTAAGAAAAAGCGCGCATAGTCTCGGAACACCTGCCGCTGCTGGCCAAGACACCCCTACGTTTGGTCAGCAGAGCACATCGGGCGTCTCATTGTTTTTTCCCTAGTTCATTTTATTAGTTACGAAATCAGTTCATCATTCAAGTTAACACTAACGGCGGGCAGCAGCGAGAGAAGGATGATAAGTGTGTAAATCGTGAGTATGTTGGAATGGTACCGGCAAATATAATCTTTGTTAGTGGATAGAAATATTTAGTGTGGTCAGCCTGTCAGCATTTGGTGCAGCTTTTGGAGGAGAGCGGGTTAGGCGGGCATGGCGTGCTCGTGGCAATGCTAACGCTTTGGCTCGACCTTACCACACTATTGTCAGTGTTGTGGCGTATCGACGCAGGTGCCAGTGCAGGCGTGGGTGCCGGCGTGGACACTGCCCCAGTATAGACTGTCGGCGCCGGTGGCAACGACTCGATATTGGGTGTCTGCGTTTCAGACGCCAGGAATGTCGCAGCAGCAGCCAATGCCGGACTGAACAATGCCATTGTGTTCCGAGGACTAAGCTGGCTCTCGCGATAGAGCGGCAACATCAGCATAAGCAACTGCTCGCACTTGTCCTTGATTGCACCAGCCTCATCGGCAATGCGCTGGAGACTAGCCGGCGCAACGCCAACAACCGATCGTCGCCGAGACTTGCGCTGCCACGACAGAGAGAACTTTATTAGTGCCCGCGAGCTCGTCGGCGACAGTCCACTGACAATGCTGCATCCGTCGTAGCTTGTGCGCGGCGTCGTGGGCTGATTCAGGCCCGGTGAGAGTGGAGACGAGGGAAACTCGTCATACACGCCGTCGGCGCTGACACTCGGCCTACTCTCATGCTCCGCATCTGGCTGGTTAATGCCTCGCCGTGCCTTGTCCCATGCATCCTGGACATACAGCGAGTACTGCTCCCAGTCGCTGAATGCTAGCATGATAGCGCGCTTCTTGCTTAGCGTCAGCCTGTTCTCGACGCTGCCCAGGGGAATGTTGTTGTTGTCCATGATTGTAAGCAGCGCCTCGGCCTGCCGGCAGAGCTCCCACAGCCGCTCCTCCTCTATCGACGGCTCAATCGATCCGACTGGCTCGCGAACCGCGCTGGCAAAAGAGGATGTGCCAACCTGAATACCGCGATCAGGAAGCTCGAACACAAGACAGCGGAGAATCGACGGGCGCAGCCGGGCCAGTGCGCTGCTAAGGTCGCTAATCTGCATCAGGTACTTCTCCTGCTGCAGGATGCGGTGCTGTACCTCCAGCATGCCGCGGTCAATGGTCAGGTTCTTGAGCCAGCCACCGACGTCCAAACTATAGGACAATTGTCACAATGGTGGCACGCTAAAGTCGGATTTCCAGTTGCTGCTGTCGTTGGAAAGCATATGGACGGCAATCTCGGGGTTGGTCGTGACCATAGTGTGCCTTCGTCAGCTCCTTGCGCCTGCAAGCGCATTTGCGGAACGTTCTGTCTCGACAAGCTACTCAGCGCCGGTAGCCGCTTTGGGTTGCATGCCGCAGCTGCGCTATGCCTGCATATATGTCTAGACTGTTTATCTCGTTGAATAAATTGACGCTGATCATCCTGGCTATCTCGTCAATCCTACACTCGTATTTATTCGACGCTTCTTAAATGCTGACAGACGCTACCAGGAATGACAGCAAGTCGCTCCGCTCTCAGAACAAGAAGTCAGCATTCAATGTATACCGTAATAAAAGTTATAATTATCATTTAACACTTAAACTTATTCACATAAAAGATTCTCGTGAAATCCTCATCTCGATTTCTCAAAATGAGATTCATAATACTATCTGACAGTCCATCTGGCTTAATGCTATGTAATATGCATTTAATTGTGCTAATTTCAATTTATTGTCTCACATATGACCTCTTTGTCGATCTGACGCCGTGGCAAAGCTGCGTAATTGCGATCCGGTACAGCTTGATGTTTTACAGTCAATGTATCTGCATGTGTGTTAAATCCATGTCAAAGTCAAGAAGTGCAAGATCCAGGTATTTTTCTGTGCAATAACATCTTCAGCTAATTATAAAACATATTGTGGTGACTGCTCACTATGTAGATATAAACCTAATATTTTTTATTGTCTGAAGATTGTTAAGCGGCTAACGTCAAGACAAGATAAGAAAAATGAAAGGAGTTAAAAAGAGAATAATGAAAATATAGGAGGAAAACTAGAAAAAACGAAAAGGAATGTTTTTGGGCTTTTTTCGTGTTTTAAACTTTCTAAGTTTTTTTTAAAGGGAAGTGGTTTGGGCGGGCAGGTAAATAAAAGGAAAAAAGTGCAGTATCCCAAGGGTACTGCACGGACTCTCGTAAATAAGAGAATCAGGTCTTCCTTGATTTCCTTCGAGCATATCTAATTAAAAAGTAATTTGACTACTGACTATTGGATGCTTGTGGTCTTGATCTCGCACATCTGCAGTTGTATTTTTTTTCTAGCTGCAGCAGCATAGTCGCAAATCAGGTTTGGACTAACCGGGTAGTAACTGTTGCTGGACTGCAACGATATGCAGTAACCTGATACTGCATCATTCGGTACAATACAGGGCCCCGGTATCCTTCCTTTTTTTTGAAAGGAGCAGACCGTATGCAGCCACCCCCGCTTGTTTGTACCAGAGGTGCGGGCAGCCAAAAGCAATCAGGGACAATTGTGTGATCGAATTAGCGGGGTACAAAATCGCTGCTGGCTACGGCTGTCGAAAGGGAAATAAGCTCGGGAGCATGGAATTCTTTTTCCCTGTGGAACCCCAGAGAATCTGTTGTTGACACTTCAAAAACGCGTTTCGCATTTTCTTCCGTCTGTTTTCACTTCTCTTCTCTTCTCTTCTCTTCATCTTTTATACATAGCCTTTTTTGACTACAAATTCACCCTCCCTTTTGGTCGCATCGAATCGTCCTTTAGCACATCTGTCCAAGCAAACTCGCACAAAGCACACGACACACACACACACACCTACCCATCATTAAAACAACATATCCATACACACACGTATCCACACACACACACATACACACACACACTCTCTCTCTCACTCTTTTCGGGGCGTTTTTACTTTTATTTTACTCATTTCATAATTATTCCGCTAGAATGCGCTCATTCCATGTTTCGGGTCCTTCGGCTGTGAGCCGCACTCAGCTGAAGTCGCTGTTTGGTCTTCGTCGCAACAAGTGTGCTGATACACATGCATCA